>JACCPG010011021.1:0-28727 GCA_016069955.1 Drepana arcuata | reverse complement strand
TGAAAGTTGGCAACGGTATAAATGTCCACATTGGATGTTTATTTTTATTACAAACGAAAACTATGTCCAAATTGTAGCATTTAAATTAAATCACTTAATAAAACAAAACAAAAGCTTTAAAAATATTATTTATATCAGCCCCAAGGCTGGTCGAGAGGTTCTAGTTGCCTGCAGCACAAAGATTGCATTTTCGAATCCCGACTGTACCCTCGAGTGAGTGATTAGTCACACCATGAGCTTTACGGTGATGGAAAACATCGATAGGAAACATACAAACGTTTTTCAAAGACGTATGTATAATCATTCTTGAGTAGTGGCGTCGGACTCTCAATCTATCACGTTGCCACCTAAAATATATCTGGCGGTCAAGTGGGTGTGTGGGTACTACCTACATACTTCTGCCTACCACTTCGGTGACTCTCTCTTGCGTTTTACTGATTTTCACCATACTTTACATAAAACCAATTGTTACATACCGCCAACATTCCATTTTTTACTTTCATACTGCTGCATTCGATTTGTATGCGAGGGTTTCTATCTAAATGGAAATGGGACTGGCGTATGTACCAGCCTCCAATTATAACACCTTTATGGTGATGTAAACGATCAAGCTAGTTGTAGTCTAATTCTGAACCCGTTCCCTCGGGTCTCGTTCCACGAAAATTACTTTCCCATCTCCATGGTTGATGTGAGCTTGTATTTTATAACTCCATCCCGATGAATAATACTCTGCACCGAATTATTAGCAAAAACCTGAATGTTAACAGCAGTTCTAAAACTTTAAATTGGCTTGCGTTTGTTGCTTTCATAAAATCAGGAGGTGGTTCGTGTTACACGAGACCACCAGTTGTTTTTATTAGGTATTGCTATTAAATTTTTTTTTTGTGTTCCTTCTTTTAGGACCTTTTTATATACATACATATGTAGGTACTTATACGCTTTTTCATATTCTAATGATTATAAAAACCTATGGGTTGTGAGATAGTAGCTGTGCGTTTGCATATGACACATGATTTATTTAAGCTAATGCTGTCATCTTTTCAGTAAAAGAAAGTCTTTACGTTTCTGAAAATTTGATATACGAGTATTTTAAGAAGCACTCAGGTGATTAACGAATAATCTATCGAACCTATTAGTTGTACAAGGTCTCATGAAAAGCACGCCATGAATACGATCAATATTTCTGAATATACAGACGACCGCCTTGTCTTTTGGTCAGAGCTACTGAATGCGAAACATGAGATCGCGCCGTGAAACGTGATATTTTTACACCAAACAAGATTTATAACCTTATTTATCATATGTCCTATGTATTTATGTGTAACTATCTTTTAAGTAGGTATAGGGACTTCGATAACATATGAAGAATTGGCTTAAGGTTTATTTCCTATTATATTATTTCCTATCTAATGCTCATACAATTTTTATGAATAAACTAAATGACTGTTATTTGCATGTTATAAAATGAAAATGAAGTTCCAACCAGCAACTGTGGAGTAAGTAGTCTTAATAACATTAGCATAATCGGAATATACCTCTAACCAAATATACCTAGAATAAAGCTCGAAGGCTTAAATGCGCAAACATCAATTTTAAATATTCTCAATTTTACATTACCTAAGTTAGACTGGTTACTATGCTATAAATCCAAAATGGCAACTTGAGTCAATAAAGTCGGTCTGTTCGCGACCTTTGCTTATATCCTTAGCAAATATACATTTGATTGATTCCGGGTCAATTCCACTAGATAAGATCCGAAATCTGCCGCCATCTTAAAACTATGCTTGGAATGCCCTTTAGTGGGTTATGTTGAAAATTTACGAATTCACCAAGTTTCGGATTAATCGATTACTCTGCGGGTTGGATTGGCGGGCAACTTTAACTGGTTCTAAGATAGGGTAAATTCACCCATTTGTCTGTTACGCGACCAACTTCGGGCTGACAAGAAAGATTATATGGTTATCCTACATCTCACTAGATTTGAGCTATCTTTACAAGGAAGCTTGGGATAGCGCGCACATGTGAAACTTTGTGCAACAAGAAACTACGCATTTGCACTAAGCTTTGCTCAAGTTGTATCGCATACGTTTAATTTTACTTCAAGAATTCCATGTTTCCGTAATATTCTGAGGATACTGAAGAGATAAACTTAAGAAAATAATCACCTTACTAGGTATATACCTACATATGAAATATTGTTTTATTATTATTGTTTTGGAAGCTACAAAAATGTACGCTGGGGAGACGTAAAATTTGAATATAAAATAAACTTTTCTACATTGTAAGGACGATTGTCGATAAAATACAGCTATTCCCGGGTGTTGACCGAGCAGCTGATTGCAAATCGGAACCGCCGTTCACATTGGGCTCTGCTCGCCTGGGGCAGTACCTCAAATAACATTGCTGTTCCTCACAAACGCGGCTACATCTTCCCTGTTTTTAGACCTGGCAATAGCTGTAAAACAGTGTTATGCTTTTACAGCAATACCACACACTAAGCTATGTGCTATGTCCTTTCGCCAGCTGCTGCAATGCCCATGTGGGTAGTGTGTATGTACATACTTTACTATTTATTATGAAAACAATATAATTGGAATTACTATTTTTAAATCACACTCACACAATCAATCATTTAATATTATTAGGAGCCATTATACAGGTTGACTGGTGGAACCTGCAACGAGTATATACATCGTGTACTCGCAACTACGTTAAGTGATTATGCAAGTATGAAACACTTCCAAATGTCTAAATATGAACTGTCAGTTGTCTAACTTGAGGAATTATGGACAAAGAAACATATTTTAATGGACTCATAATTTGTGAACTTTAAATAGAATTTAAAATTATGGGCATGTCCTTTCCAGCTAATAGCTTGGCTTATTTCACTACCATCCTTCAGTCATTTAGTAGTGAAAATGTTATAAATGAACAAACAGCATTACTTTTGCGTTTATAATATGAGTATATTTTTGTTGTTGTGTGTGCATATAGAAATTTAACGTAACTTGCCTACCTTACCTATAATTAGAACGCCTCAAGGTGTTTTATTTAATAACCTCCAAAGATCATGTGTCTCGAACATCAAAGCTAAAGTCGCAGCATCAATAACTTCAAGATAAGTAATTTATTATTCAGCAATTTCGCAATGTTCTACGTGCCTAATTGAAATCGAAGGGTGCAGTTACATTGATGTCATTAATCTTCATAAATGGAAAATGATATGTGTTGCAGAAAATCAATTTTCCGCTCTGCTTGACTGCATTGAGCATTCACTGGGCTGTGTTTTGCCGTTTGACACTTTAATATTACCCTTTAAAAATGAGTTTTTTTCGCACAATCACTGTTTTTAAAGCAGCCCTGTTATTTCAACGAATATTTTCATCAAATATTACATTTTAAGGCGCGCTTCGAAGACATTCCATAATTAGTTGGGCTTCAGAAAAAACTTGGTATGTTAGAAATTATTCCAGATGTATTACTTGCACAGTCTTGTATCTTATGAAGGGGTTCTAATACTGCCAGTATATTTATTCCTAGTAGACAACTCTTGAATTAATTTTAAGGATTCTAGTACGACTCATTGTAAGAACACTACACATCCACCATGAGATTACTCGGAGTATGGTTCAAGCCGTGAACAGCATGATTCGCTCTAATTCGCTTTTTTAAAACTGATACAATCTAGAATAGTATTGCTTAGATACTATGTAACGTTTGCCTTTTCCAAAACAATTGCACTTTGTATCATACAGTATATATTTAGATAAAGGATAAAAATCGTAAAAACTGCCAACAAAGGAGCCACAATCATAACGCTTTGATGTCGCTGGTAAAGGTTAAATATTTAGGGCTAAACGGTTAAACGGTGTTCTCGTCATGTTCAATAACATGCTTCGTCACATAAAAGACGTTTTTTAACATTTATAAGCTCTACACGTCGCCTAACGATCTTGAGAAGGGTAAGAAATGACAAAGGGAGAAGGGGGTCATCTTATATTCGCGCTACCAAAGGAATCCGTCTTCGTGTCACTTTTGTGAATAATAAGTTCTGGAAAAGTCTAGTGCGATAGCGGTTCCTTAAACATCATAAAACAATAACTAAACACAGATTCGTTGGCTGAGTGGTTTCAATAATCACCGCTCACCAGTATAAAAAAAATAAGATAACTAGTTTCAATCCCGGCAATCTTTTGGAAGAAATTCATACACCTATCTAAAACCAGCCTGAGAGAAAGCGATGGACTCACCGACCGCTACGTTACGTTACGTTACTTTATCTCCGACGAACAAATTGTATTATCTTTCATACCTCTGCCTAATACTACAAGGAACCACGTAGAAAGGCGATCATGATAAGAATAATAAATAATCATTGACATGAATCTGTATATTACTTCCAGTTTTAGTTGCCGGGAGGCTAATTTCTTCGAGTCGCCTCCAACACAAAGATAGAAATTTTGAATTTCGACTGTACTGTTGAGTACCAGAAGCTGTACGGTTATGGTTGGCACCTAAAAATATAACTCCGGCAAAAAGTGGGTGTAGTGCTTACCATATTACACCATATAATGTAGATCTATGGCTACCTCTTCGGGGGCCCCTGTGGCATGGCGTGATGATATATATAACTATTTCGTTTTCGTAACAAATACTAATTCAAGTATGATTTCTTTCCAGGTAAGTACATCGTTCTAACACTCAACGAATAGAGCGGGATTGGATACACATCTTATGGGTGGTAGGAACTTTCCTATTAGCCGATCATGTAAGTATTGATTCCATCTCATAAGGCTAACGCCGCACTTCATGAACCCTCATTCGTGTTGTATAATGTAGGTGTGCAAAACTTCAAAACTAGTTTCCGAATTGAAAGCAGTTTACAAGTAGGTAAGTTACCAACTTTACAGGAACATCTCCAAGTTATTTTGAACTCCAACTTTCTTTCGGACATTAAATGTAAAACCTTGTGAGGAGCAATTACAATCGTTTTAGATTTTGCCAAACAAAGGTAACGTTTATTTTCTGTAAGGGATTTATAATGTTGCTTATAACCTTGGTTTAATTTTAAGGGAAGCGTTTACTTGGCAACAATTAGGGCATGTTATAAGTCCAAATTGTGCCGAGTGCTGCAATAAAAATTAAGAGGGGCTTTTCTGAGCGCCTTGAAGGGGCAATACAATATTATGGCTTATCCAAATGACAAGTGTTATTCGTAGAAAGCCAATTACGGACAAAAGATAATTTTAACTAATATGTAAAGAAGGTTTAATTGCCATTGTTGCTAATGTTAAATACGTGTGAACAACGCCGAACATTTTCACATTAAATTATTTTATAATGATAATGTTTTACGGTACCTTAGGTATTATTTCTCACTGGGTTATCGTACATATCGTACCCAATGAGGTTTATCGTACCTTACTGATTGGTTGCTGGATTGTAATGAATATGAAATTATAACATTTGTTTAAACATATATTAACGTCAATATGAAAAACACAAAAAAACGTTCTAATTAAGAAAAAATATACTCATTAAGGGCTACAGATAGGAATCTAAAGTAATATTCCCCGAATGGATAGGCAGAGGTGTGTAAGTAGTAGCCACACACTGACTTTCCGCCAGTGACAAAAGGCGAGTCCATCGCCGTTACTCATACACGGCTATACATAGGTATGTATAGGAGGAGAGAAGAGGAGAGGAGACAATAAATTCAAAGGTAGGTACTCCTTTGAATTTATTTTCAAACGTATCCAGATTTCCTCTGGATGTTTTCCTTCACCTTAATGTTCGTGGTGTGACTAATCACTGTACTTAAGTTAAGAAAAACTCATTTGTACAGGTGGTAATTGATTTTTCAATCTTTATGTTGCAGGTAACTACTCGAACCACTCGGCCAACTTGGCCATCTTATTTCATAGTAGGTAAAACGATATTTAGTAACTGAAAGTCCAAATAGTTATGTCCTGAAATTAAAAACAAACATTATACGAGTTTAGTCCTTACCCGGGGAAAGGAGAAAATAATTTATGAATAAAATTGTGGGACTTTTATTTACCGATTTTTTATCGATGTAATGGTTACATAGTTCCGTTATTATTTACAAGATCAAAATGATATTCAAACGAGAATACGGTATGCGATAGTAAGCAGTTACAGTCGCCTTTGGACGCTTGCAAAACTTTTTCCGACTATGCACATAAACGCCTTATACATATTCTGTTATACTGTATGTGTTCATTGAGGTTTACTTTGGCTGTGGTTGGTACATGCATGAATCAAGAACTTATTAGGTAGTTCGTGTACTGTACATGTAAATTGTGGTAGGTAGGTATAATTAATGAACCGTGTAACCGATTCAGACGTTTCCGGCACACACGCAGTCTCTGTGGGGGACCACTCATTAATATTTGCTTCGTTTGCTTAGAAGCTAACGGTAGGTGAAATTACGTGAGCATTCAATGTAGTGGAGTCATATACAGAATGTTTCAGAAAATAGTACGGTAATTACCTAGAATTTGTCGGGTGTTGTGAACATATTCTCAAGACGGAGATTTACAATATTTCAAAATTATAAAATTTACTCCGAAGCATTTTATGGGTTTTATTCTGAAACTATTCATGACATAAAATAAGTACAGTGATTAGTCCCACCACGAGCTTTACGGTGAAGGAAAAGATCGAGAGGAAACCTCTATACGTTTGAGAAGACATTTAAAGGCGTGTGTATAGTCGTGCTTGAGTAATGGCGATCGACTCGCTATCTGTCACGCTGGCACCTAAAATATATCTCTGGCGGAAAGTGGGTGAATGGGTACTTCCTGTACACCTCTTCCTACGCCTTTGGTAACCCTTGTGAGAAAGCGTGACATAAAACAATGTTATCGTTACAACATTTATGCGTTGTTACTTGTCCCATATTTAAGCAACTCTTCCATTTTCTGTTATACCCAATATAATACACTGAGCCACCCTCATCGCTTACATACTTCTGTGACACCAAGTGTAGTGGCACTGGTGTCGTCAAGTTATTCTAGTATGAAATATCATCTTATCACATGCGAAGACGCGCCCCACGAGTTTCTAGTCGAGGGGGTCGCGGGTAATCCGGGAGTATGACCCGAGTCTATTAATTGTAGTGAATTAAATTAATGTATTGTGGGTATTACCTAAACACCTCTGCCTACCCCTTCGGGGGTCCCCGTGTGTGGGAAGGCGTGAGGATATAAATTAATGTAATCAGTGTGTAACAAAAATACTCAAACATTAGTGGAAGGTTGCACACGTACACTATAAACTATAGGGAAGAATAGTGGGGCGCGTCGTCGTGGATGACACTATCTATACTAACAGTTCACACATTTAATATGCGTCGCCTTGCGCTTAAGAGAAATGTGGCTAATATATTATTTTTTCCTAAATACAGAAGAAGAGTTTAAGGGTTTGTCTCTGAAAGTCCAATATTTAGGTATCCAATTTCCGGTAAAATACTCAACCTTCGCAGACTATTTGAAGCGAGGTAATATAAACAGGAATCTCCTGGGCTTTAATTAAGAAATTCTCATACTTACCCTGCAAACAATATTGTCAAAAGCTTCTGTTAACTTTAAGGAAGTCGAAGATAAGAGGTGATGACCAGTTGTTTTAATCTTGCTCTCTGTTTTCGATTTCCGATTTGTTTCTGTTGTTTTCACTTTACAACTTAGCGTAAAAGTTGAGTAAGCACCGTCGACGTTTTAGGTAGGCACTCCAACAAATAAGTTTGTTGTGGAGGATAAACGGACGCCGGGAACTTAGGCCCGGGAGGCCACTTAAAACTTATGTGGCTTCGTTAACCATAGTCCTATGTCCCGAATGTTAGTCCTGGAATTATATAACAAGTCATGTTTGAATTTAGTGTTCATCCTCATTACTTAGGGCCTACGAAGTGATACGCTTGTAATATATGCCTTTGTAAATAATGAATAGACATTATGTCTGAATTAAGCAGAATATAACTTTTGTTGCGTTTGTTTTGTAGAAATTTGCTCAGCAACGTTAGAAAAGGGAACCGTTTGGTTCTCATGCTGCTGATACTGCTAATCCTCTCAATAGGTACCTACAAGGTAACGAAGCACGACTGATATTATTATTACAAATAGCGAGGTATAATTACAACTATGGTGATTTTCTTTTGTTAGATTATTTAACCGCCGCCTTTCTTGCCGAAAAGCAGATGTCACAGATGGTGACACCTCAGGCCTAACTTTACGTGGTCATGAACGTCTTCACAAATATATGTAAGTTCCCCAACAATAATATATTTCACCGTGAGCTCGTCATGTCATAAATCACTCTGCGTAAGCTCAGAACTCACTCGCATGGTGTGTTTGGGAAAGTCGGGATTAGAACCTGTTTTGACTTTGTGATTGTTTTAACCACTCGACTATTACGGCGGGCTCCTCGGGTTAGAGAGACTAGAGCGCTAGTTCTCTCTTAACATGCAATCCTCTTTCGCCTTATTCATATTAGGTATATATATATATATATGTTAACTAGGTATATACACGTACATTAACATAGAACAAAACTTTTAAGTGTTTAACATCGATCCCGGGTAAGGTTGTTGTGGTGCAGGTGCATGGCTTTCGAACTTCAAATGACAGGAACATTATCAAAGTGTCAGTTCGAATGGGAAAGTTTATGGGTAACTGAATTGCGCAAATTCTTAATTATATTAAAATGCTACGATTACCTCTTCCCATGCTACAATGGAGAATTATTTATTAATCTGACTATGTCTGTGTAGACTTGTATGACTGTATGTATTTCTATGATTGAATGTATGTATACATATATACATATATACGTGTGATTAAATGTGTATTCGGCGACATGTTCAGAAAACATTCTTCGTACGAGTATAATGAGTCTTTCCTTAAAGGTATACAAAACATTAAATTATTATCTTCGAACTTGCCTCGATCAGCGAAACCCTAAGTATAAGCGAGTCATACATTATTCGTTACTGTTCATACATATCATCACGTAGAGCTCCATACGGGATTAGGAGATTAGGACGCCAATTCTCTCTAACCTTTTCTTCTTCTAGATCTCTTTCACTTCATCCACATTTAAACGTGCTCTCTTTGGTGGATTTGAGTAATTCAATTTTGCATGATTTCATTGGCAGTAACCGCTTATCATCATGCGTGTCGATTACTAGTTTTAGAACAATAATTTTAATAAAAAATTGCAAATTACAGAATCTTACTTACTGAACCTGTAGTTATGAAATAAACAAAAAATAAACAGTCGCTTAAAACTTGTAATTTTGTTTACATTTTATATTTAAATTCTACGCTGACTGCCCGAATGACTTCGCTTTCAAAGCCTTATTAAATGGAATATACTTAATTATGTTATTTGAATATCTTTGGCCTTTTGTATGGCGAGTTGTTAGGGTTATTAACATCATTGTCGAGAGGTATTTATGAAGGCAATTGGTTTCAACGAGCTCTATTGATTTGTTTGCGAGTCATCGCGTTCATACTTTGACTCATTGGCAGGTTATAATGTTTTTATTTTTACAAATAATGAAGATAATAACTATTATGACCCGAGTGTCGCAAAAGTGTCGTGAGAGCCGACTGGTTCGAGGTACAGTCGGGGACCAATCAGTTTCTGTGAAGTTCATACAGTTAGTAGTCACACCAAGAGCCTTGCGATGCATACATACGTTTGAGAAGAAACTCAAAGGCAAAAGATCGTCGTGCTTTAGTAGCGGCGATGGACTCATTATTTGTCACGTTGGCAAAAATATATAATAATATATCCTCACGCCTTCCCACAAGGGTCCCCGAAGGGGTAGGCAGAGGTGTATAGGTAATACCCACACACCCACTTTCCGCCAGAGGTATTAGGTGCCAACGTGACAGATGGCGAGTCCATCGCCGTTACTCCAGCACGACTATACATACGCCTTTGAATTTCTTCTCAGACGTATGCAGGTTTCCTCTCGATGTTTTCCTTCACCGTAAAGCTCGTGGTGTGATTAATCACTGCACTTAAGTTCAGAAAAACTCATTGGTACAGTCGGGATTCGAACTTGCGACCTTTGCGTCGCAGGCAACTGCTCGAACCCCTCGGCCACCACGGCAAAAATATATAGCTGTTGGAAAGTAGGTATGTGGGTACTACGTATACATCACTGCTCACTACTCCACTACACAATACCCCTTCGGGGATTCTTGTGCAAAGGCGTGAAGATATATTATTATTATTATTATAACTATCACCTTTATCCCTCTCTTTTGTCTAAATAAATCAACAATCGGTTACATCTTAAATTCATTGATCGTGAACAAAACAAACCACTGGAATAGGAGGCGATGCAAGCGACATTGGATCCACATTTATCCGGGCTATCGTATTAGCATGTCTATTTAAACATGCCTGCAAGCTGCCTGAAACTGAGGGCGGAATGAATCGTGCATATTTCAGAAATCGGCATGCGGCGACAATTTCTCTCGGGCATCTACTCTGGAGAACTGGTGCGGTACACAGATAAATAACTAAAGATGCTTCACATTCTACAGTGACTAGTGAGAGGATTGCTAGAAATCTAAAATGTATCGACTACGTGCCACCGACTATTTGAATTAGCCGGTTTATTCACAGTTCAGAAATGTCAAATAAGCAAAAATGTTGTTTCATTCCCTTTCCGTACTCGAATAAATCCAATAAAATAAATTAATATTTTTTATTTACCTCTTGTTTTATAATAGGAAAAATATATAAGAGGCAGCATAAGTTTGCAATAATTTCTCCATATTATAAAAAGTCTTATCCCGATGCCTTGATCATCCTGTCATTAGACTCCGATCTCCTGGTAAGTCCAAAAAAATATTGACGTCGTAAATGCAAAAGACTGATATACGAATCCAGCTAAAGCTATCCATTCAGAATTAAACTGCTTATTAGAGTCATAAAGCGGACTCGGTAATCTTCGGCAGAAGAATAAGCATTTATTAAATTAGTATTTTTAATCACACAGATCTTCGACGTATCATAATTCAACACGAACTGCGTGTAATTAATAAATGTTTTAATGTGTGTAAATTTGTTCTATCCCGTCAACAGTTGAACAAACATTGTTCTAAACTAAAACCTAACAGTATGCAATTTGGTTGAAGCACGAAAACAACCGCATTGCAAAACCTGCAGGCGTTTGTGCAGCGTAATGTTTTGTTTGCAACCGTATTTGTCTTGGATGACAAACAATTTTGTTAAATTATCAGCCGTATTTTTATTGCTTTTGTAGGTACGTATACGTCGAACTGCCAATCCTGGGAGGTAATCTAGTTTGTTGATATTATGATTGAATGTAAAGTTTATATTCATTTAATTATTTATTTGGATTTAGTTTTACAAAAATAAATGAAGACAGTGTACATTTATTTTGTTAATTGTATGTATTCGAATATTGACAGCAAAATAATTACTCGTAATATTTCTAATTGCTATAAATTAATGCTTTATTTTATATGGATTTTAATATCTGAAATAAATTAAATGATTAAGTGGGAAAATAATCACATGATAATATCCTACGAATTAAAAGGAATTAAAGAAAGAAGTAAGTATTTTATATATATATGCATAGGTCTGAGAAGAAATTCAAAGGCGTATGTATAGTCGTGCTTGAGTAACGGCGATGGACTCGCCATCTGTCACGTTGGCACCTAATATACCTCTGGCGGAAAGTGGGTGTGTGGGTATTACCTATACACCTCTGCCTACCCCTACCCCTTGTGGAAAGGCGTGAGGATATTGTTATTATTTTATATTATCTTCATATTATATCGTATGTTATTTGATAAATTTCTTTTACATTATATGTAAAGTTACTGGAGTAATTAAGAACGAGCACTAACACTGATAGTGGCTGTGACTCATATCTACCCTTTGCACTAGCGTTCTTAAGATAACACGTGGATTATTGGATTTTCAGATTTCCCAGGTGAAATGACTATGGGTACCTTTAATAATGTGGGCGTGAGGCAATTTCTCAACAACTCATGTTTCGGCGCTTTAAATTACCTTGAATAATTTAATTTTGAAACCGTTAGATATTCCGTAATTAGTAATTATTATAGGGGCTTGGCACGTTAAGCCTTTCTTGACGAAATGTTGCAACACATTTTGAGCTTTATAATACGAGGTATTGCATACATTTTCTTTTGATTAACACGTATCAATTACTTGATAACACATTGGTCTTTGCTATACTTTCGTATACCCCCAAGGGCACCAGTAGAATAGGTGTAATTATATAAGAAAACCATTATTTAATTAAGGTTTTAATGGGGATTTAATAAGCTTGGAAAGTACTTTTCTAGATTTTACCCTAAAAAGTGGTTTTATTAAGGGAAAGTTTTCAACCGATCGCGTGGTCCACGTCTCACTAAAAGTCACACACAATGAAGATGGATATGTTTAAAAGTAAAAAAGAAGAATCAATAAATCAAATAACATTTACATATGTATGTATCCTTTCGCCGAGTTTCTCATGAAGTAGGTAGAGAAGGTCGAGCGCCAGCTCTCTCTAGACTTGCAGACCTCATTCGATTCAATCATATTCACCAGTCTCTTCATCCATGCTTATTGGTTTAGAATGCTCTTGACGTACTGGATCGATTTGATCCAGATATTTGGAACATGATATTCCTCTGTCTCTTCCAGATATATGTACATATATCTGTTTTATCAATCATTCTTCAGTCATCAACTTGCCTTACTTCAATCACGCCTTTGTTGACACCAGTTGTTTTGCGATTAGGTTTACCTTAAACTTTAATACGACGAAATATTCCAGGCAGTTTATAATTTGTATGGAAATAGCATCGGCAGCAGTAGGCTCGCCCGCTTAAAAGTTGGTAGCAATGATAAACGCAGTATCCCTTAAATCAGGTACATTAAGGAACTAATTTATGTTGTGTAACTTTGAACTACCCACATTGAGCACAGGGTTAACTCGTTTATGGTGCACAAGTTGCCGACTAAGCTTTTGTTAGAAAATTACGAACCCTTAAGCGCAAGCTGAATGTGATTATGTTGAGTTTGTACAGTGGTTATGGCTAAGATGACGTGTAATTAGATGATTTATTTTATATACAATAGATATGATTTTATTTAAATTAATATATTTTTAATAAAAGTATGAATTAGGATTTGATTGTAAAGACGAGGAAAGACCAGGCTGCGTTGGACAAGCGCAGAAATATTTGTGAAAAAGAGTCTAATTAATGAAGCCGAATCGTAAGAAAAAAATATACATCAAATTTATCCTAACTTCTTTGAACTCATTTAGTCGATATAAGGTTGCTCAATAAGGAAACTAATGACATCAACGATCACCAAACAATGAGTTTTCATTTTCCTAATTAGTTAAATTTTCTGCGTATTATTCGCTCGCTGTCACTTCCTCGCGTTTCCTAAGGCGATAAATACCGTGGAACCTTCACGTTATTAGGGTTTTGTGTTTAATTTCGTATTTATAAGCAGAAAGCATACATAGATTAGGAGTAAATCGTTATAACTCTGTTCATTTGCCCAGCTACAACTTTCCGAGATTTATAAATAAAATAATATATCCTCACGCCTTCCCACAAGGGTCCCCGAAGGGGTAGGCAAAGGTGTATAGGTAATACACACACACCCACTTTCCGCCAGAGGTATATTAGGTGGCAACGTGACAGATGATTGAGATTTAACATGAGGATATCTTAGTTTAGTTTAGAAAAAAATATCTCCACATCACAAATCGTTCAGAAACAATTCACACTACTATTGTTGGGTCCACTTTTACACTTACAAACATGTGTAACGTCGTTAATAAGTTCGTAAGTAGTGTGTGAAAAAAGGTAGAAGCACACCACGTTCCAACTATGTAGATGAAATCGATTCTACACTCACGAAATCCACGACCATGTGAAATGAGACTGATAAATGTGGTTGAAGCGAAAGGGGCCTGTAAGTCTAGAGAGAACTGGCGCTCAACTCTATGCCTAAGCCTATGAGAGACCAGGCGTGTTTATATTAATATTAATATCTTTTTATAAGTTGGTAGGCTGTGACGCACAAACATATCGTCACGTGAACGATGTTACTCTTACGAAGTAAATAGACAGAGGAGAGCGCGATTATTATATACATAGAAAGAAGTTCTATGTATATAATAATAATACATTTATATATATAGTATTGAAACGAAATTTAAATATACCGTACAGTATATAAAAGTTAGAGTTAATGGTAACGTTCGCAGGACAGCAGTGTTTGCTTTGAACAAACACGGTACTACGTTGGCATACTCATGATATAAAACTAGCAGTACGCTCGACTACGCTTTTATTGGGTCTGGACGGCTGAAAGGACCAGCTTTATTGAATATCAATAGATCAATAGACAATATTGACATGTAAGCTTTTTAACGATTAAAAGGCGTATTTCGAATTATTTTTCCCTCTATAAATATATATCAAAGGCCGTAGCCGAGGGTTCGGAGAAGCCGCCTACAACACAAAGATACTGCAACCGACTGTACCAATTAAGCTCTGCAAACTTCAGTACAGCATTAGTCACACTACGAGCTTTACGTTGAAGGAAAACATCGAGAGAAACTTTCATATGTTTGAAGTTCTTCCATTCATAACATTGACACCAAAATATATGTCCATATCTCGAAAGTGGGTGTGTGGGTACAACCTGTACTCCTCCTCCGCCTACCCTCTTTCCGGGACCCTTATGGAAAAGCGTGGGTAACTAAAACAGGTGGCTTTTCTTATTTACATCTTTGCCTTATGAGATGCAATTGTTTGTTTTCCTGAAAGCTGTAACCACGTTAAGAAACTAATTGGAAATGTTATAGGATTTCAACACTCATTATGTAATTCTTAGTTGTTAATAGATATCTTTTCAAATTTTATTATGTTTTCAGTATAGTTATATACATGATTTTAGGTTCAGTTTTATAGAAGCCAAATCGGCAAAAAGTGATCATATATATTTTTCAATGAGAAATATGTTAAAAATATATATATATATATTATTTTATATTTAAAAATCACGTTCAAATTCAC
Organism: Drepana arcuata; assembly: GCA_016069955.1. Classification (NCBI taxonomy): domain Eukaryota; kingdom Metazoa; phylum Arthropoda; class Insecta; order Lepidoptera; family Drepanidae; genus Drepana; species Drepana arcuata. The sequence goes on along the minus strand of JACCPG010011021.1, from coordinate 13,602 downwards.
TACAGAAAGAGAAGGAAAAACTGGTCTTGAATATTAAAACTCCGAAATGAGTCTATTCTTGGCAATCCATTCACTTAGTTGAATAATTTATAAAGAAAATTCTTTTGAGGCAGATATATTTTCAGAGAATATCTTTAACCCTGTTAATGTATAGTGTTATTTTATTATCTAATTTCAAATAAAGTAAACCGTGAACTTGCAGTCTGGAGAACTTCTAATTATACGATAACGATGTCGCAGATACCAATTACTGAGCAAATCAGACGGAGCATCAGACACGGTACTTAAGCATTGTGATACTAATATTGAATAGAACTTATAGCATCTTGTACAAAGTTGAACGACCTTAGACTGCAATATCAAACTGGCCACACCCCGCGTGTTACCGCAGCGGAATTAAGGAAATTTGTTTTGTTGCTAAAGTAACCTTTTAACCAGCGCGCAAGTGATACCCCTGGTGTTGCAAGGGTCCATAGGCGGCGGTAGCCGCTTACCATCAGGCGGACCGCATGCTTGTCTGTCACCCATGTGGTATAAAAAAAAAAATATTTGCGCTAAGTCGCCAACGGCTAAACCTTACGAGATAGATATGAAATTACTTAATACACTGCGGAATTGTATATCTTAAAAAGATCGATAAAAGGTCCGCGATGGTATATACTTATTTCTACACTCAGATATTTTAAACTACGCTACGGATTTTAATGCAGTTTTCTGAAAAACTTAGAGACAATCAAGAGGAAGGTTTAAAAATACAGTTTGAAAATGTACTGCCCAAGGGATCTGAACAGTAATCATATATATTCAACGTCGGCAGAACATCGGGGTACAGCTAGTTTATAGTAGGTATTAGTGGGATTTCTTCTGAATAAAACATCCAGATTTAATTTTAATGCTTGGCCATTCCGTCCCTGCTTTACTTCGACGCAATGTAGTTTGTATCATTAATTGCGCTCCATTCCCTTTCATCCCTGAATTCAAGTTTGTTTATTTCGAGTTACTCGTTATCTGGACCTGATTAGAAGGCTACATCAGAATCAAATTCCCCTTTAACTGTCTATTCTCCCTTATCGGTGTATTATTTTTCTATACAACAAGAGTTACCACTCAAGCATACGGTCCACCTGATGGGAAACGGTTACCGTAGCCTATTTACGCTCACGATACCGAAGTTTCACTTGCGCGTTGCCACTCTGTGTTCGAAGAGTTATAGTGTGTTGGCAGCATAATGGGTTTAATCATTCTTCTTCCAACACAATGTAACAATCCTACCCTTCCCCAAGGAGCTCATTACTGGAAACCTTATTCACCGCGTAGGAACACAACACAATAAATTGTGTTATTTGGCTACGGACTTCTATAAGCTGGAGGACCTGCCCCAGTCGGGCAGCTCCAAATTCGAACGGGAAACCGGTTATGCCCTACTTCTCTTGGAAAACCGTTCTGCCCTACCTCACTTAAAATTATCGTATTATTTTCCTATCTGGAACTAATAAATTTAATTCAATCATACGTGTCTACAATGTAAAATGTACAGAATACAAAGTGACTGCTGAAAATACGCACGTTTGCGTTTTTGAACTGTAACGAAATTTCCACGCAGCTGTACGTGTCGACATGCGACGTATTAAATTATTTTTTATTGTTAGTTACGTCATACGAATACAGTAATAAAGTTGTTATTCTGTTTGTACATATAACATAACATTTATAACATAAATGTTATTAATTACTAATGTGAGGATATAAGTACTAATGATAAAGCACAGTACGTTTTACATACGTTTTAAAATAGAATACGTACGTACGTAATAATAAATAATAACGTAGTAGTATAAAGTACGTACGTAATAATAAATAATAGAATACGAAATAATTCTAACAAAAGATTCTAAAACAAACCTGAGTTTGTATTATAGGTATATATGAACTGATGAACATACTTTTATGTTGGGGATCAATGCCTAATATTTATTCTCACCTCAATGTTTTTATCACAGATTCAAGCGTCATTAAGGACTTATTGTTTCACCAGTATAAACTGTATGTATATCGAAACATTCACTCCTAAAAGGTTATACTAGTGTAATTTTAATCCTAAATCCGAAAGCTTAATCCCCGAACAGAAAAGCTTAACTAGACACATGGTTACTAACGTATATGTGTTCGGATAGCCAGAGAAAACACATCGGTATTTCACTCTAGATTTATAGGCCTATTTTGCTTCATCTGTATTCATTAATACTTCATGTAAGTATAGGTATATGGAATGTATATGAAGGCCGTTTCATAGTAGTTTGAACTTTTCAACCTTTTATGGTATGTCCATGCTAACATAATGTCAATTATTGTTTTACTCATGGCGACTGCTGGACTAAAATACAAGAACTGTCTCCTAAATATAGGCTAATGATGAATTGCCAAAGAATGGTACTTCAGAGAACATAGACAGTATATCTTTATCCCGTTACCTTAAAGAAATCAAAAGAAGCTACGAGCATAGGTAGCGTAAAAAATACTGCAACCACAATGATGTTATAAATCAGTATAAAATGTATTATGTAGAAGGACAAGCTATGAATCGTGGTGAGTTTCAAAAGGCCAAAAGTACCAGTCCATCGTGAGATGTCTTTTTGCGGATGCTGGATCGTAGCCAACCGAGACTCAGACAATGCTGTTATGAGATTGTACTGGGCCCGGAATTACCGTAACAACGCAAACTTATTTATAGTGCCACACCCTCAGGACCATTCACTAAACTCACTTAATCTTCCACCAACTGTACTACACATCTAAATTCTCAGAAGCGGTCTACAAGATATGGTGCTTTGTAAATAAATATATAAATAAATTGTGTTATTTGGCTACGGACTTCTATAAGGTGGAGGTCCTGCCCCAGTCGGGCAGCTCCAAATTCGAACGGGAAACCCGTTATGCCCTACCTCTCTCAACCTCTCTCTTACGTTGGTACTTATATTTAAATAATTTTTAAATAAAATATTTAAAAAATTGTTATAGAGAGTTGTATAGAGGTACTCTGTAGATAAATCGTTTGGGCTGGCCTTATATGATCTCCTATATGTACCAATAATATTGAATTATTCGATGTACCATTTTGAAATAGCCGCCGGTAAAAAAACCATTAAAATGTATAGCTCACGATCGCTGACACAGCGACCTAACACTTAACGTTATCCATCACATTTTCGGCCTTAAAATTTAAATTTAAGAATTCAAAGGTATGTTATGAATGCTATACCTACCATGTAAATGCGATATTCTTTTTACACATCCATCTCAATTCATAAAAGCATTGAGCGGTTTTTTTTATCTATTTGGTAATACAGTGGCTTCGCCGACCAATTCGAATCCAATTTACATTTCAATCGCTAGCTTCATGTAAAAACATGAGCCTCGGAGAATTCCGCTGCGCTAGCTAAAGGCTTATGAAATAATGCTACCGGCGGCCACCTATTTTGCAAACGCACATACTTGTCTTTCCTTTCGGCCATACATAATTTTACGCCAAAAAGCTTCCTCATAATTTACACGGAGACAGAGTAGAGCAATAAATATCTCACACTCGTGAGCTCCCGGGACCCTTTAGTATTCTTGTCTGTGCTGCTGATATGCTTGTTGCTTGTTCTCTTTGTATGAATTGGCATGAGATTTCTATTTCAACCTTATTTATTTTTATCATGAATAAAAGGAGCTCTTTTATGTCATATGAGAAATATCTGTTCAGCAGCACGGTATCACGTTCTGTTATGCAATTCAAATTTTACAAGGGCGATAAAGTCTAGCAGTCGTAAAGTTGATAATAAAATTATAAAGACGTTTGCACGAAGAAAGTCTCATCCTGCGTACACAAACTAAATGCATCGTTAACCACGTTTTGCGGTTCTTGCCACCTATATTAAATGCGAAAACACGAAGAAAATACTTTGTATTATTTGAATGCCTGAAACCAATTTTAAAATTAGAAGTAAATTATATCCTCACGCCTTCCCACAAGGGTCCCCGAAGGGGTAGGCAGAGGTGTATAGGTAATACCCACACACCCACTTTCCGCCACAGGTATATTAGGTGCCAACGTGACAGATGGCGAGTTAAATTATTATAAAACGTCTGTAGGATTCGCAAAAGTAATTATTCAGATTTAAGTAACGTTTTCAACCTTGTATTGATAGTAACTCGAGAAAACTCGAGTAAAATATCGTAACGATCGAGGCATTGATACACGTCGGCACATTGCCTTTCCAAAATCTTAAGGAGCGACATAAAAAAAATCTCCTCGATTGATACACAGTATTTACAACAAGTTTATTTCTTCGCTTTTGAAAAAATCTATGTCTTAATACCTACTTTCTGTTATCAAAATTGTTGTTTTTGTTCTAACCTAACCTCTAACCTAATAAATGTGAAGTGACTGTTAAAATGTATATTGTCAGAATTTTTATATCATAAATAAATGATAGTATACTATTATTTATGTAGCTTAGCATCGTCTTTTTTGCAATTTTGCAGTTTGCAATTTCTATCTGCCCCATTTTCCCCATCCTGGATAGTTTCCTGAATGAGTTGCGAAACGAAGCAAGTTTTTGCAAATTGCTAAGAAAAGCTGAGTAAAAACATGTGCACATCACAGAAAACTCATTCTTTAGTTAAACATGCATGAAGAATTTACTTAGCAAGCTACTTTATGCATGCATGTTGAGCGTATGCGAGGCGTGGCATCGGCGCATCGGGTTCACAGATAAAGTTTGTAAGCGCGGGCCCCAGTGCTTACTGTAAACTAGTTTTATTCGACCATAACAATGGTCCCGTGGGATGGAAGAGCGTGTCTCGTATAGTCTCGGCTTTATTTCTTGTTTCGTTGCGAGCTGCTGTGCTGGGCGGCTTGTTACCGTTTACCTTGTTGTCGTTAATTTGTCTGCGCTGCATCGAGGTAAATAAACGTTCAAAAAGAAAATTGCTGCTAAAGTTCTTTATTGGCTGCACGTTTGTTCCATCAGACTGTTTTACTACAAGGACTAGGCCTTTATGATTTTATGCCTAGGACTTTTTTATACCACAAACGTAGCACAGATGCGGGCAGCCCATCTGATGTTAACCTGTACGGCAAAGGCATGTAGTACGACAACCTCCTTTCAAAAAATATATTCCTATGTTCATATATCTTTGTAGGTACATTTACACTTAATATCGAAAATGTACCGAAATTTTATTCGAGCAATAATGCTCAATTTTACGTGTCGCGTTTCCATTTCGACTCTACCCTTTCCACGGTAATGTACATAAATACATAAGTCTAAACATAACTTAAGCTTACTCAGCGTCTATATATCAAGCGTACGTTCTCACCACCCGAAATAAATAAAGTCTCGGGATGGCCAACTGTGTAGGTATGCTCAAAAAGGTCGTACCTAGAATGTGGCATACAAAATTTATAACGCACGCAAGGGTGGACTTTTGTTTCACATGTCAGGTTGGGCTCCTGATAAGTTATTGTTTTCGCATGTCACGTGCGAAATGTATAGTCTCCAACTTAAACACAAAACCCTCTACAAAAGGTAACCAGTAAATGTGCATTCTTTTTCCTTTATTCAAAGAGTGACGGTACGCGAAAGACTATACCACAACATATAAAAAATATTTAAATCTTCGCTAAATATTAATTCAATAAACATTTAGTTTCATCCGAACTGGAGTACGCCAGAATACTGTTATACAGAGCTTTTTGCAAGCAAATTGTTTTAAGCATATGAACAAAATATAATTTCAATTGAATTTAAATGTGACAACTCAAATTGACGTTCCGAAATATCATCCATATAAATCAGATTTAGGAATACTCAGTCAATTAATTTTTGACAACGTTTTGCTATCGCAATATTCGGTTATTTATGAAAACACCGTCGTCTGTTACGACCAGTAAAGCCATATTATGTTTGACTCTTGTTTATTGACTTATTCTTAAAGTGTTGGGTAGTTAACAAAATTATTCGTGATTTTGCGGCGGAACCTTCTACGAAACATAAAGTAATTTTTATCTGAAATTAAGAATAGTTTGATAATATACTGTATTTATCACACCTGGTGATAGGTGTTTGGCGAAGAATGTATCGTGAGGAAATCCGCATAACATTGTGAAGAATTTCCAAAGGACGTGTTTGCCTAGTCGTATGTACTTTCGTGCCTGGTCTAATGTGGCTGCTAATGTCCTGCTTCGTAACGAGGAACTCTGAGCCCCTACCTACGTAGCTTTAGGTCGAGGGTTCAATTCTCGCTGAGGTACGATATTCGTGTGACGTAATTTATATTACTATTTTTCCTATGATATCCTATGTATTATAAGCATATATGTATGTGTAGCCGTTAAGATCCCATAATGAAAAGTTGCAGAGATCTTATTTACCTGTCATGTTGGCACATAGATATATTCCCAGCGAATAATTATTATATTTTTATGCGTTCGGAAACTCTTGTGGGAAAGAGTGAAGAAATATATTTTGTTCTTGATCAAAATCCACGTTCCACTTCCACAAAACACGTATATAATGCCCGCATCTATTTATCTCAGGATTAATGTGGCCTTGTCAAGTCCTTCTAAAGCTCATGATACTTAATCAGATTTTCGGCGAGAAATATAGCCTCGTTTAATTTAGTGATAAACAACCCATACCTTGCTAAGGCTATTTTGAGTCAACTTAATGAAGGGATGGGATACTATGGATGAAGATGTTCCATTATTAAAATTCCCTGGAATCCTTCATCTTTATAATATTTAGCTTTTATTTTGCGAACAGTTCATATATATATACAACTTCTCTCTATTGAAATCCTCAAAGGGGGATTCCTTCCGTGAGCCTGAGCGTTGCCGAAAGGAACTCCTTTGAAATTGCACAGTGCGAGATTTATTTGGTTCTAAGTTATAGAGACGAACTTCCCGTTGATGGCGAGAAGTACGGTGATAAAGGGTAGTTGCGGGCATCTTGTTAAACATTTCGTATATCACATCTTTCATATATCAGAACAAGTTATATAATAGGAATGTGTGATTTTTACCGCCAGCTAGAATGTTTCACGAAATTTTTACACAGATGTACATTACTAATCTTAATTACATTTATTTTTCTTTTTGCACCCGTGTGTAGTCGGGGTATAAAGATAAATATATTTCAAACCGTCCTGATCATTACTACACCTTACTTGGCAAATATCTCCAGCGAAAAGGGGGTGCTAATACGCCCTTGCCACGGGCAATGGGAAGGCGTGAAGATAAGATAAGATTTATGTATAACAGATAACTGGTGCTGTACTCTCTCTGCTCACCTTGTGAAAGTAAATCGGCATTGCTGTCCAGCGTGGCAGTGCTGCTAGATATACCAATTTCTTTTATGAGCAGTTTGTTTTATGTATAATAATAAATACTATATAAATAATAATATATCCTCACGCCTTCCCACAAGGGTCCTCGAATGGGTAGGCAGAGTTGTATGGGTAGTACCCATACCCATACCCGCCAGAGATATATTTTAGGTGCCAAAGTGATAGATGGCGGGTCCATCGCCGTTGCTCAAGCAGTACTATACATACGCCTTTGAAGTGCTTCTCAGACGTATGCAGGTTTCCTCTCGATTTTTTCCTTCACCGTAAAGCTCGTGCTGTAACTAATCACTGTACTTAAGTTCAGAAAAACTCATTGGCACAGTCGGGATTCGAACTTGTGCTATTTGTGTCGCAAGCAACTCGAACCACTCGGCCACCACGTCTTTTAGTAATATTTTAATGATATAGTACATACATACATACATATCATTACGCCAAGTCCCTAACGGGGTAGGCAGAGAGTATAGAGCGCCAGTTCTCTCTAGACTTACAAACCTCTTTCGCTTCGTCCACATTCATCAGTCTCTTCATACATGCTCGTCGGTTTCGAGTACTCTTAACGTTCCCGTCCTTCAGAGTCCGATCTATTTGATCCAGGTAGTTGGAACGTGGCCTTCCTCTGCCTCTTCTTGCATGATATAGTGAAAATACATTACCAGTCCAATGAATAAATAACACAAAATTTGTCGTAGTTACCCTGTTGCAAAAATATCTGCAAGAACTGATCAGTGAAACTTGTTTCCTCGTCCCAATCGTAGATCGTATTTGAATATAAACATTTGCTTCAACTTCTTATGTAAGTAGAGCAAATACGGAATCCTCAGGCACGTTTAATTTATATCTGTTTATATATTTCATCTCTTGCCGGGGGGAAATAAGAAAAACAGGTCGGGTGAGACGTGATGGATTGCTGTTTTTTAATCTATGAAAGTAACTTTATCACATCTTGCTCTGTGATCTATTGGTATTATGTCACATACAGTCATGGTATTTGTTGAGGTAATGAGAACCGTGGTGTTGCAAGCTCGAATCTCGAATATACTAATGTGATTAATCATACCACGAGTTTTACGATTAAGGAAAAAATCGAGAGGAAACCTGCATACATTTGAGAGGAAATTTAAAGACGTGTATACTATAGACTCGCTGTCTGTCACGTTGACCCTGCGTTTAATTTCATAATCCGCTCCCTTGTGTAATAGCATAATGATATAGCCTTCGTCAACTAACGGGCTAACTATTAGTTGTTGAGACTGATATCAATTCCTCTACATACATAACTTCCTCGTAACTTTGTTGTAATAACTGCCCTTGCCATATTCTCAACTGTTATTCTTTGCACGGGGTTTCCGAAACATAGGAATATAAATTAACATAGCAGGTCTATTTGGCCTGCTTACTTTGAAGGGTGAGAGCGTGTACTATGTTACCGCAAGCCGTTCATCCCCTACGGCGATATAGATGGCAAAGTAGTTCATGCTTCGCGATGTAGCATCCCTGAGCCAAAGCCTGACATCCCTGAGCTATAGGCATAGCTCAGGGATGTCAGGCTTTGCTATGGCTTAGCGCTACTTACCACGTGTAATGTTATGTTATGCTGCTCCGTAAATCACAGTACTAACACAGTACTTAGTACAAAATCTTACTAATATAACAAATGCGAAAGTTTGTGAAGATGTTTGTTACTCAATCACGGCAGAACTAATGAACGGAATTGTATGAAATTTGACACAGATATCAGCTGAACGCATAAAACAGCGGGCACAGCTACTAAGAAAATCATCTAAGTGTGCCTGAATATACGATCAACGTAAGGAAAAATTTAAGTCCTAAGAAAAACAGCCGGCCCTAAAAAGTATAAAGTACGGTAGCTTCGATCTATGTCGAAGGAAAAAATAAGTGTTAGGTAAAACAACCCGCCCTGATAATGAAGATGCAAACCGCGATGTCAGATTTGATACTGACAGGCTTCTGTCAATTGCATGAGAGGTTCAGAAAGCAGTAGAACTAAGTGAAGTGCACGAGGTACGGACGCGTATTCGACCCACAATGCTCAGTTTCCTACTTCGTGGTATAAACTTTTTAACAAATAAAAACGTAAAATTACTAGAAATTATACCGCCGCATTTCACCAGAGCTGTAGAACGAATATTAAATACGTAGTTATGTACTGTTATAGCTATACATTTCTCTTGTTTACGTCTTGCCGAATAACCGCACCGTAAATTTTACGAACTTCGGTGGTAATATTGTTTGCTTATTACGACGCGTCGTCGTTTCGACGAAAAGCGCTTCGTTTTAACCGCTCACTACCGCTCATGACGCCATATTTGCATAATTTTAATTAAGTTTTATTATTATAGTAATCTCTTTGTACACAGTGATAATTTCTACATGCGTTAAGATGCAATGATCTCAAGTTGAAAGGTGATATTGAAGAGTGGCAGGCCTTGGACATTACGCGTAACGGTTGATTGGCAGTAGAAGAGCCTTACATATGTCCAGATAGATAAGGGAAGTTGTAAAACTAATATATATATCATAATCAATCAGTTAAGTAGTTTAGGAGTCCATCGCGGACAAACAACGTGAAACGTAATGTATATATTAAGATGCACAATTGCTTCGCTTGTTGATTCACAAAAAAAATATTAGAAATCTTTCTACTTTCAACGAAGTGAACCAATCAGGTAATAACGCTTTGTATGTATCTACGGCAGGCTTCGTTGGTCGTGCCATGATTTTTCTTGCGAATGGTTGCTTCCGGACACGGTTGTTGGCAACCAGCCAAATCAACCCACGTACTAGCCATACGCGTAAACTAGTAAAAACGGCACCGTTAAAAGCCTATCTATTTCAGATACTTGCAATCTAATCTAATAAACAATTCCTTACCAAATAAACGCGTAAATGAGTATGCAATTTAAATAGCAGGTGCACGTGAGCACACATTCATATGTATCTACCTATAACGATATAACGATCCCCGACGCTATAAGCAGAGCTGCAGGAAGACCCTCTAGAAGTGTCAACGTGTAGTGTAGTGTATTCATTACCCTTTTTGTCGTTAGGCCACATACAATAAATACATTTTTATTACGATTTTAAATCTCATATATGTAGATACCTATATTATAGATAATTTATAGACGTAACGAAGCAATAATTATAATTGGAACCTCTTGATGCCATTCATTAGTATCAATATTTATTTTCAAAATTACCTTAAGACCGTTTTCAGCGGTTTCGTCGGAATTATACCTATAGGCACTAAACGGTCGACCGTGCCCCCTGTTAGATGGAGCAGAGCAATCGTGACGTAGGTCGACATACAATTTCCTGCCTATGGGCAACTTCGACCGCTGCTCTTTCCCGACAGGGTCGGTCTCCTCTGACAACCTGAAATGTCCTCCGGATATAGAACGTCAAAGCGGTCAACCTTCTCGCTACTCTGGTGAAATTGCTTCCGATAGACGCCTGCAGTGTTACAACAGCAACTTCGATTGTGTTACAAATTGCCTTCCAGATTCGATGCCGTTTCAATCCTGCATCACAGCGATGTAGTTTCAATTTTGTACTAACCCAATACCTAGATGGGATGACCTACCATACCATATCTAGAATGTGCGTACCGTCGGTACCACCACTAAAAGTGCCTATTATGGATTTCGAATCTTGTGAGACGGTTGATTCTGATTTTGGCATTTAGGTATCTATTTTTCGGTATAGGTAGGTATATTAATTAATAAATAGTTACGAACCTAATAATTAATTGTATGTTTGATGAACGCTATTTCAATTCACTGAGCTAGGGTTTCCATAAATAATACACTGTTTAAATTACTGTTATTATCTTAAGCCTGTTCATTGTATCAGTTGGTCTGGCCTATACAAATTCTACTTAGTATAACCGCTTACAATCTTCTTTTATGAATATAAACGAAACATATGTTTTTTATTTCGAATATTTAGCGGTTATATTTAAAATACATTTTATAATTTTAATTTTTTTTCATTTCAATATTTACAGAAATAAGCCTGAGATGATTAAATATACATATATAATTATATACGCCGAAAAATGTGCGGAGTAACGATATTAGACCGAATCCACAATGAAGAGATTCGCAAATCATTTGGCGTGAATGAGGGCGTGATTGTAAAGATGAAGAAAGGCATTTTACGTTGGTTTGGACACATAGAAAGGATGAGTGAAGAAAGATTGATGAAACAGAAATACAAAGCAAAACTGTGTGCAAGAAGAGGCAGAAGAAGGCCACGTTCCAACTACCTGGATCAAATCGATCGGACGCTCAAGGACGGGAACTTTAAGAGTACTCGAAACCAACGAGCATGTATGAAGAGACTGATGAATGTGGACGAAGCGAAAGAGGTATGTAAGTCTAGAGAGAACTGGCGCTCTATACTCTCTGCCTACCCCGATAGGGACTTAGCGTGATTATATGTACATATATAATACCAACTCATAAAACGTCTTTGATATATATATATATATATATATATATACTAAAGACGTTTTATGAGTTGGTTGTTATTCGATACAATTAATGAGGATGAAAGACGTCAATGGAAGTTATATATGTATTTATAAATATTTACGTATCTGGTGATTTATTGTTTGGTATCAAACATCGTTGATAAAATGTTTTGCGACTCATACGTCTCAGAAATATTGTATGAAATAGCAATATTACATTGCAGGATGACCCGATAATCGGGTAAACATTAATAGCCGTTGGTCGCAACTTGGCGTGGAATTGAAACTGAATTTATGTACCGATGTATAAACATATTATACTCGCACCTATATATCATGTGAGGAAGGAGCAATATATTATTCTCACCCATGGTTCTCCAGTAGGTATCTATTTTTATTTTTGTCTGTCGTAGCTAGTCACGATGTCCCAGGAACTTTTTAATTTAACAGCGGGACCAAGAGAAGCCTCCAGCCAGGCACTAATTACACGCTATTCGGGTCAGCGTCAGTTCAAGTGCTACCAGTCAGTACCCTATCTGGCACTCGGTTTATGGCGTACCTGGTTTGTGTGCTATGGAGCTTGGCTAAATTGGGTGTTATTATTTAACGATGATATTTGCAAAAGATGGACTGAATAAGTTTTTTGCTAGCCTTACTTAATCTACTTGTCACGTTATCCGATCCCTCTCGAAACGTCCTCGATGACGTCAGTGATTGGTGAACAAACAAATTACAATCAAACACTGTATAAATAACGTCAGTTTTCTCTAGAAGCTTTTACTACGACTAAACAAAGTTAGCTTTGAAACCATACAACACAGTTCAATCAAAGTGCTTTTTTATGTTACTCGAAGCGCTTTCGCAGAGAACATTTGCTTTCCGATAGGTGAAGGCATCAGTGAAAATACCACATAAATAATTCAGTGGGAATGCGATCAAATACCGAGATGCGAGAAGAAATAGTCAGGTAGGTATACTAAAATTGCTTCCTTTACGAGGTTACATGTTGGCATTTACAGCCCGAGTCTTAGCTATCGGAATTCTCAGGAGACTGCGTTGTTATTAGAGCGAACCCTTAATGGGATTGAAGTAAATACTTGAGCATTTTTCGGTAAAGAAAATACCATCAGTTAATCTGACTGTTGGCTGTATTCCTACCACGAAATTTCAGCTCTGTAAATAAATTGTTCAATTAGCGTCTGACGATATACATTGGCGGCTTTATTCAAAGAATATACTTACTTTGAAGAACGTAATACCGTTGTTTTTTGGTACATTAAGCTCCATTTTTATCATAATTTATTCATGTGAGTTTGGTAAGCAGAGTGGTTTGAGTAGATCTCTTTTGTCAAGACAGCCGGTTCAAGTCTTAGCTGCCTTTACCTATGAGTTTTTGTCAAAATATGTACCTTCAATGATATACAATACCACGAGCTTCCTAGTAAGGAAACATCGCAAAAAGTACTCCAAACTACGTAAATTTTTCTAAATTCAAAGACACACAATTGGATCTGAGAGACGGCGACACACTCGCCATCTATTACCTAAATATATCTCGGGTAAAAAGTATATATACATATACCCCTGCCTAACCCTTTGAGGTCTCATTTCCCACAAGAGATTGTGGGAAATTGTATTTTTCTTTCTTTCACAATTAATTATAAATTTAATCATTTAGTTTATTTCGATTTCACTAACTACTTATTACGAAA
>JACCPG010011020.1:0-25960 GCA_016069955.1 Drepana arcuata | reverse complement strand
ACGACTATACATACGCCTTTGAATTTCTTCTCAGACGTATGCAGGTTTCCTCTCGATGTTTTCCTTCACCGTAAAGCTCGTGGTGTGACTAATCACTGTACTTAAGTTTTAGAAAAATTCATTGGTACAGTTGGGATTCGAACTTGCGACCTTTGCGTCGCAGGCAACTGCTCGAACCACTCGGCCACCATGGCTCTTATTTTATTTATATTATCTTATTTATTTATTGTATATATAATTCAGATATGCTATTCACTTTATGGTTGCAAATGGTAACAAGTAGAGGTCCAGAGGTAAGATTGGTGGGTCTGATTGCTGGTAATACTGGCCTGTTTGGTGGCAGCACGACTAGGTCATGCTGTTTTAAGCTACTAAACTGGAAGGTTTCGTAACGCCAATTTAAATATACACATGTCTAATGATTATTTAAAAATCTGTTTGTAATAATAATAATAAATACCTGGGACAATTCCACACAAATTGACCTAGTCCCAAATTAGGCGAAGCTTGTGTTATGATAACTAGACAACGATATATTTATGTATATATTTATGTATATATATATATGTATATATATATATATAAATACATAGGATATCCAAGACTAATGTACAAATACTCCTGTTCATCACACAAATGTCTGCCCTCAGCGGGATTCGCACCCGCAACCTCAAGTTTCGCAGTCAGGAGCTCTATCCACTAGACCAGACGGTCGTCAATAATGTAACCTAACAATCAATTATTATTTCGCTGCGTAACCTTATGTTGGTTATTATTACACAAAGAATCTACCAAACTGTAATAAAACAAAAAAAATACGAAGTTGTATAAAAACACCCAGTAAATCATATCGAGCACATTCATTTGTTTTCTCTTCAGATAACAAATACGCAGAGGGGAAACTCCAATCGGAATCTAAAAATTACGACAGTTTAAAAGTAGGCGCTCGCGCAATTTACATAAAACTACTATATCGGAAATGATATACTTTCAATACGCGCACCGTTTGTTTTGTTCGTACGCGAATGATTTACGATGTGTTTTGGGCTTGGAGTATCATAAGTAGGTTTCTACACAGTATAATATCTGAATATATTGAGTCGCAACTCCTCTGTGCGTTTTATATGTGTTCTTGTATAAAGGCGTTGGGCTGTATTAATTTTGCGATCCAATTTGTTTTTGTACTCGAAAGTTGGTATGTATCTGAAGGGACTAACAAGTGCATGTTCTGCCTGATGTTAAGCATCTGGACGTTTGCAAAACCAAAGTCCATTGGCGTGAAGTTGTCCCAGCAACACTGACACCACTAGCCGAATGATGTGCTTTTTAGTAACGATTTTCTGTAATAAGAAGCTCCAGTTATGCGCAACTTACATTTTGAAGAGAAGATTCTCTTGTTGTTGAGAGAAAGTGGTGAAGTGAAGTCATTTAAGAAGAAATTCAAACGTATAGATATTCTTGATTGAATAACAGCAATGGAGTCCGCATTCAGTCAACTCGGCCTCTTAAATATAACTCCGGTGGAAAGTTGGTGTGTAGGTAATATCTGCACACCTCTGCCTACCTTCTTCGCTTGCTTCAGTTTCTGCTTCTCAAATTTTAATCTCTCAAGAACCCTCATCAGTGCGAGCTTAGTCTAACCAAAGAAAATGTATAGACTACTAAAATTGACGCTTATCCAGTCTCAGTTTTTTACAATATTTACTTAAACAAGGTATGAATAATGGCGCCACTAACAACGATTGTAAAATAACGAATGCAATTTATCACAGACCAAGCGTTTATAAGAGGATCGTTTATTTACATACCCAGCAGGAATATGGCATGTTTACATCCAAACCACATGCAAACCTTGTTACAGATGCTATCTGTCGTGTACTATGGTGACAATAAAGATTATTATCCGACCAAGTATAAAATACCGTCACTCGATAGACTTGTGCCAATCGCATTAAACCGTGTAACTTTGAAGGTTAAAATGTTCATACCTTTGAGTGCTTTAAGTTTGGTCTTGTGTTTTGAATATATTTATGGACAAGGAAGAGACGTAAGCAGCTATAACATTATATGTACATACATACATATCATCACGCCGTCCCTCAAGGGGTAGGCGAGATAGTAGAGCACCAGATCTCTCAATACTTTCATACTAATTACTTCATCTTCATTAATCAGTCTCTTCATAGATGAGAGTTGGAGCTTAGTCTTGCTATGCCACTTCTGTAACAATATCTCGACATTGATTGTCGAGATATTGTTATAGAAGTGGTAATTCAATAATTATCTTCATAAAATGATAGAGTATAGTGAACTGACTTAATATAAATAACAAAAATCTATAAATAAAATACTTACTTTTTTACTCAGTCACACCCAAAATTACGGTTTAAGAATTCGCGACACTCTTACTCACTTTTCTTTTAATTTATTTATGATTTAATCAAACGTATGTTTGATATCACATTGCAATTAAATCTATATTATGGTTAGTGGTACATGAATACTGAGATGCAATACTCCTGGTTGAAATATCGTATTTCCGAATGTCTGACGACGACGAGTCTGACGAGACGCAGACTAAACAATTGTTTGAAAACTACTGGTCTAGTCTGTAAAATGAAAATTCAATTAATAAATTATTTAAGGTGACCTACTCAGCATCTATTTCCGATGATGTTAAGAATTGTGAAAACTTTAAAAATGAAAAGTACATGTGTGATAAACTAAAATTAGGATCCGAAAAGGGCAGTGATGAAGGAGAAGGCGCCATGAGTTTAAGTGGATCCATTGTCTTCGCATCTCCCTTGGAGGAGGGATATCAGGTAACAATCGTAAATATAAAAAGTAATATATGTGTGCGGGTATTGCCTATACACGTCTGCCTACCTCTTCGGGGACCCTTGTGGGAAGGCGTGAGGATATTTATATCATTATAATATAGTATATCTTCACGCCTTCGCACAAGGGCTCTAGAAAGGGTAGGCAGAGGTGTGTAGGTAGTAGCACATTCACACTCACTTAGAGCCAGAGAAAAATTTTAGGTCCCAAAGTGACAGATTGCGAGTCCATCGCTGCTACTAAAGCACGACTACACTTACGCCTTTTGGATTTCTTCTCCAACAAATGAAGGACGAGAATTCCTCTCGAAGTTTTCCTTCGACGTAAAGCTCGTTGTGACTAATCAGTGTACTTAAGACCAGAAAAACTCATTGGTACAGTCGGAATTCGAACTTGTATCTTTGTGTTGCACTCTACGACTCGGCTACCACGGCTCTTGGTGAAACATAACATGATAGTCATCTTATGTTCCTATCACATAATGTTCCTATCATGAACCTATAGTCATATGATGAGATGCGTGTTTGCATGTGATATGTGTGCAGGCGAGGTAAAGCACGTTGAGGGACAATTCGTATTGGTTATGTGTAAAATATAATGAGGTTATGAAATCAATTATTATTCTTCCTGTTGCTCATAAGTTTTTGTGTGTATGGTTAATTACAGATAGAAATGAACATATTCAAAATGTTGGAGATAGGGGAGGAGTACATGTACAATGCAATGGGTGATATCTGTAGCAACTTGGGCAACAAGGAAGCGCCTTGGTGGCCCCTCATCGAGAGCCTCAACATTTCTTCTTGCCCTATTATTGCGGTATTTATCTATTTACTCAATAATTATTATATATTAGCACGGCATCTTGGCAGTTACACTGAGATTGTCTAACTTACAATTGGGAGTATAAATTACTAATAATTACAAACACTTCGCGAACATTGTCGTTCGACGGCCGGCTGGTCTAGTGGTTAGAGCTTCTGACTGCGAAACTTGAGGTCGCGGGTTCGATACCCGCTGAGGGCAGATATTTGTGTGATGAACACGAGTATTGGTACCTTAGTCTTGGATGTCCTATATATGTATGTATATATCTATCTATATAAGTAAATATATCGTTGTCTAGTTACCATAACACAAGTTATGCTTATATTGGGACTATATCAATTTGTGTGGAAGTGCCCCAGGGTATTAAAATTATATCTATTGTCATTACTTATAAATACGTAACAAACTACTGAGGTTGATTGACAGGGCAATTATTACGTCGTTTTGTGACGTTATATACGAAAGTATGTAAGAAGCACAAATTAGATAAATAAAAATACACTCTCATAATAAAAGTGTACTGAATATTCTACAATTCAATAATTTTTAAATATTGAGTCAAATCGAATGTCAATAATTGGCCCTAATTTAGCTTCAAGATTTCATCCACGCAAACTTGCATACATATTAAAAGGGCAAGTTAAAGCTTGTAGTAACGTATTTCAGCGTCCAAATGTTACTTTACATATTTTTCTTGTTGGCAGACTGAATATCCAATTAACAACATGAAGATCTCATTGGACTTTGCAAATGACGTCTTGTGCCACGAGTTCTGCGGTGAATACACTATAGAGATGTTGGTGCTCGATGAGGATTTAAATAAATTGTCCTGTCACGTGATCGATGTCGCTGTGGTCGAGAATGAAGCGAATTAACCTGCAAACGGTTACTTCATTAAATTATTACTGTTATAAATATTATGTATATCGTGTCGAGAATATTCTTCGGTAGGTAAATACTGTGCATACTGTGTACGTTGAAATTCGTTTCTCTTAGGTATATATATACTTCTAATACGAATCTTATTAAATACATCGCGAAATAAAACGTTATTTTTACTTTTATATAATAATAATAATATATCCTCACGCCTTCCCACAAGGGTCGCCGAAGGGGTAGGCAGAGGTGTGTATATAGTACCCACGCATCCATGTCAAGGAAAACTTGTCCGCAAAATTAATGTAGTATACGGACGAAATTGTAAGCAAAAATAATCGGTAGGGGTGGAAGAAATTACTTTAAGCATTATTAACTTTTTCCTGCATCTCCCGCATTTTGGTCAGCCCTGGTCCTGAGAGACCTTCATTAATTATATGGACTTGCCAGGAATTTTCGAACGAAAAACCTACACAAAGTTAAAAACACGCTTTTAAACTTCACATAAAAGCTTGATTCAAAGTTGGATAGCCGATCTTATTGAATTTTTGAGACGGTTCACAAATTGGAAAGCATTCATAATACCGGCATTCTGACGAATAAGGTTAAAGTCGTGTGGTTAATGAAAGAAAAAATCTCGTCTATTAAATATTTTCTGATTTTAATATTTGCAATATGCATAAATATGGCCCATGCTAGATGATTTAATAATAAATTTTTCCGAGATACAAGGGTCTACAAAGGGATACAGATAGATGTAATAACACTGCTTTTATTATATAATATTGAGTTACCAATCTGCCGGATGTAGTCTGTCCGTACCTCAAGCACGACTTTAATTTCTTCTTAAGCTCGGAGTTTGCTTACGATGCTTTTGGAGACCGTAAAACTCGTGGTATATGCAATAAGTACTAAAGATATATACAATCATGATTTGTAGGTAACTGAAACCACTCGCCCGCAACGGCTCAAGTCGTAATTATGTAGATTTTGGTCTTATATTCTGCAAACAATATTCCAAACTTGCAGATTTTGCATAAGTTTTTCTCATAAATTCCCTCTAACGTTCATAAAGTTAGAAAAACATACGTGAAAACTGCTTTATGACTAACTTGGCGGGTCACTAGTCTGTAATATGCAAATCTACCTACCACACTCGACGTTCCAGCGATCCCAAATTGTAATATTATTCAAATAACACATTTATACGTCACACGGATTTATGTATACAATGTATTAAGGATTTAATTAAGAATTGAATACGATGGCACATTGGATAATGGATCTAATAGAAAAAGATAACATGCGCATCTAACTATTTAAATGCCGATTCTCTTATTACTGCTTCTATCCATGATTATATATAACCAGCAACGTATCAAATCTGTCGACGTATGTAATTATGCCGAGTTAGGTAGGCAGAGAGAGTCTACTCTCTCAGTCGGTCAGTTCTTTCTAGATTTACACACCTCTTACGCTTCGTTTACATTCACTTATTACATCATTCTACATACTACATTAGTCTCTTAATACATGCTCGCCTACACGTACTTTTCGCCCTTGACACATTTTAGATGCCAATGTGATAGATGGCGAGCCCATCGCCGTTTTTCAAGCACGTCGATACTCGTACATGTCTTTGAATTACTTTTCAAATGTATGCAGGTTTCCTCTCGATGTTTTTCATCATCGTAAAACTCGAGGTATGAATTTTCTTATAACTAAAAAAATATAAATAACTGACAGAATAATATACCTACCTACCTACAAAGTAATCTCAAACAAACTTTCCAAATAAGTAAATTGAACAAATAAATGTGTTCGAAGCACTTAACAGTTGACAAAGAGATGGTATTAGCAAACTATTTGGCAAATTGAGAAAGTGTGTTCCTGGACACTCGGGTGACGGAAAGGAAAATCCAAGGGAGCACTTGACGTGAGTGAACTTTTCCGAGGAACTAGAATTAAGTTGTTTGAAGAAGTGCACCTTTTTGAGATTTATATTTTTAGGATAAGATTTGCTCTGTATTTATTTTAGAGGCGTAACGATAGCAATGCAAAAACAAATGTGATAATGCTTGCAGTAGTTATTAACTGGGTCGCCACATTTACACTCAACCCCAGAATTAGTTCTTCTGGGAATTTCGCGGTGGTAGGAGAGTTGTGTGTGTGTCAAAAATAAATAACACAATCGAAGTGTAGTAGTTTCGCATTAGTGGCATGATGAGAAAAAATTTTTTTTTTTTTATTGTCTCTCGTAGCGTGAGTTCCGGGAACTTTTGCTACTTAACCGGTCAATGGCGAGACCTAGGCCTCCAGCCAGGTATTTTATTTCTAAGCAACACAGATAAGGGCACCCCCCTGTGGGGTACGAGCCTCGGCTTAGAGCGTTGCTGGATCGCGAGGAAGGGAGCTAGGCTGGACTGGTAATTTTATTTAAATATTATTTGGGGGGAGGAAAAATTCCTACATTTCAAAGTTATTTATTGAGGTTGTACAAAATGCTAAAGTATTATAGTAAAATAATTGACTGGTAACAAAAAACTTCAAAATAGTTAGTCGTCAGCATAGTTCAGTCAACTCTCATAGTTCAGACAACTCACATATCTTCTTAATCTTAAAGATGACATCCAAAATTAGATTCAAAATTATAATCTTAAGATATTACAATTAAATATGGCATATCAAAACAGTTTGTATAGCATTTGTTCCCGGTTAAGCATACTTAACAATTTTCTAACTTATTCATAACTAATGTATGTGTAAATATTCAATTTTGCAAATATATTTAAGTACATAGCTAAATATAAAAGTACCCCTCAAGAATCTTTATTATACTAAGCTGCAAGAAAGTGGTCAAAAAGAATTGCAATTTGTCATCGCAATTTTACACACGTCGTGAGTATTTCAAACAAGTTGTTTTGAAGGAGATAACGTCAAAGTCCAAAACCCGAAAAGAACGAGTGAAGTGGATAAAAAAGCCGCATGCACATCAAAAAATGTGATAACTAGCGTGAGGGAGGTGTAAAGGGTACTCGAGTTCCTTCAATAATACGCCGCGGAGCTTGCAATAAAATTGTCAAGACGAGATCTGCTAACGACGCACTTTAGGATATCCGAACTTTGAGTGTTCTGAAATGGGGTAAACACGCCTTTATTAGATGAGGAAACGTTTCTTTGTGTACCTGTGTAGATGAAATATTAAAATAATGTGTTTTATGAGGAACTAGCTGTACCCTGCCACGCTTCGCTGTGGATATGTGACTGATGCAAAATATTAATAAAAACAATCCTTGACGCGGATTGTATATCATGCTAAAATTTCAGCTCGATCGGTGCAGAGCTTTTTGAGTTTTTGAAGCGTACACAAACCAACATAACATTTTTATATATGACACTATTTTGGCCAAAAAAATTGTGCCAATGCATCCAAATTGCAATCAAGTAGAACACTTAGTTTATTTAATTATTTCAAAGCTATACATTCCTTATATTCGTCGATATATTAAATCGATGTTTAGGGTAGTGAAGATACAAATCATTGAGTACTGCGTAACACGAACCTTCGGCATTTTAGTTTATATCTTCAGTAATCCTTAATAAAGGGATAAAAGTTTTTTTTTTGCTATATAATACAGATACTGGGTTAATAGAAGCTACTTACATATTACGTTTTACTTAAGTTTGACGCCGTGGTGGCCGAGTGGTTCAAGTTTTTTTTCTGAACTTAAGTACAGTGATTAGTACACACGACGAGCTTTACGAGAAGAAATTTTAAGGCGTATGAATAGTCGTGCTTGAGTAACGGCGATGGATTCGCCATCTGTCATGTTGGCACCTAAAATATATCTCTGGGGGAAAGTGGGTGTGTGGTACTCTACATGTAAGGCGTGTGGATATATTATATTATTAAGTTTAAATAACTGAAAAAAAAATTAAGTTATAAAAATGACAATGCTGTTTATAATTAATACCTCCGAGCGAATTACGTAAAAACCGGCATCGTACGAAAACTAAATGTGATTAACTTAACAAATTATTTTTTTTTGTAAATTACAGAGGAGATCCAATTTAATTTATCCCAAACTAATTTAAATGTGGTCAATAAAACGTTCCATTTCGTTGAACGGTATGCGGAACCCTGTACAACACAGACATTTAGGTAAAAAGTTAATGGTGCTTAAAGCGTGGACTCTGTCCTATAATTACAAATTAAAAACTTCGTCCACCGGACCCCACTTTTTTCTCATTTATTTGGATGTGAAGAAGATAATATTGCACCCCAAATCTATTATTCCATCATACAACTTTTGATCCTATTACAAGTGAAGTAGAGTTTAAACTACGTTGTGAAAATGCTCAATTACTTTTAATGTTATCTTCTCATACAGGACATGTTTATACATGTGTCTATTTACAAAGCGACACAAAATTAACTTTTACGAGATCTCAGCCAAATTATGTGCCTTTAAAAAGCGGATTGTATTGTACAATTCTCATCTTATGTAAATTACAGATATATAAGGGTCATTGATGTGATTGGGATTTTCTTCTAACTTTATACTATGTTCAATTGCACGGTTTATCCATGCATTTCATTTTCAAAATGGCAGTTGTGTCTGTCCCACGAGTTTTTATAAGATTTTTAGTTCAGTTATTAGGTGAAAAAAACTGAATATATTAAGAAACAAGTTGTTTAAATTAGCCTTTTCACAAGGGTTCCCGAAGGGGTTGGAAGAGGTGTATAGCTAGTACTCACAGACCCACTTTCACACACAGAGATATATTTTAGGTGCAAACGTGACCGATGGCGAGTTCATCGCCGCTACTCAAGTAAGGCTAAAGACGCCTTTGGATTACTTCTGAAACGTATGCAGGTTTCCTCTCGATGGTTTCATTCACTGTAAAGATTGTGGTATGACTAAGCACTGTACTTGAGTTCAGAAAAACTCATTCGTAAAGTCGGGATTCGACCTTACAATTTATGTGTTGAAGGCAGCTCGAACCACTCGGCCACGAACCACGGCTGTTGTGTTGTGGTCAACATGTTCCAGTGTTTGCGAATAACTTAAAGCCAAATTGGCAACCTTAACTATACTAGCATCGTCATTATGCTTTTTAATGCAGGCTTCTGAGTTTAATAAAAACTGTACTGATAATTCGTCAGGGATTTAACAAAAAAAAAAGTATAAGAGATCCATGGCGACTGAATTCTGAGAGACTGGTAAGTGAGAAGTGGCCTTTATCAATGAGTTTCCCGACAGTACAGTGAGCTATAATATGTACTATGATTATTACGGTGAAAGTAAACATAGTATGTAAACCTGCTCATGTTGACAAAAAGAAGATGAAATGTAATATTTCTCCTTCTTACCTCTCTCTTATTCTCTCTTACCACTTACGTGCATAGCTGTGGATGATTTTGGTTAAATAGAATATGTTATAAACAATCGTATCTCCACATTAGTCGTTACGCACAAAGTCACCGCCCGGTTCCATTCAGCAATAAAAAACCGCGTGTGGTTGTATAAAAATGAATTACAATGCGTAATAAAATCGTGTCGCATTATGTGAATCCGTCTCGTCGAGATTAGAGGGTGCCCAGATTATTGTTACTGTATTATTTTGTTGTTTTATGACAAGAAAATAATAAGCGCTCTGGCATTTATGACCGAACAATAAAACTCCTAGTCGGAAGGGATCCAATTGTTCATGGGCTCTTGGCATATTTCTGGTTCTTTTTATCATTATATGTTACGATAAATTATATTTAAGCAATGAAATTGGGATTAAGTGTGCAGGTAACATTGAGCTCTGGTTATTTGAACATAAGCATATAACCGTATTGTATCTCTCTGTCGATGTAACATATTAAAATGATTCTCTTGGGAAGATAATCATGCTTTTTAATATACACTAATAAAAATAAATTACTAGCTACCACCTTCAATTATAATATATTGATGCTCTCAGCTTAATGTAAATGGAATCGGGGAGTAAGGTTTACTATTTTTTTATAAAATAATCGGTGTTCAATATCAGGTTTTCCAGCCGCATAATTTCGTAAAACAAAAGGCTGTACATATTCAGAACTGGCGAGATCAATGCGTGGCCGCGGGCTGAGAGACGGCTTATGACATTTACAGTTTACTGCGCTGTAAATCCCCAGATATCGCGTCGCCTGCAGCGGGTGTGAGGTCCAACCGATTATTTTGTACCTTATTCGATGAACAATATTGCATTACTATAAAAAAAGAGTCTTCATAGAGTTGGCTACAGTGAATAACGGTAGAACAACCGCCGAAACTGCTAAATTCAAATTGAGAATTGTTACTTGCGTCGGCCAGTTTTACTGTCCCTTGCTATTACTATTAACCCTTGGTAAATGGTAATCTTCGATGGTTCTCGAAAAGTCGACGAGATAAGGCACCAGATCTCAGCAGATGTCATAGAGAAAGTTACAGAAAAAAGCATTGCTCTCAGATAGGGTCCCGTCCGTGTTCCTGAAGTAAGTAATATTGAGAACTCCACAAATTGTTGTACTAGCAGAGGGGGGTAGGTTATGTAATCGTTTTATATATCTTAACGTTATTCCTAATGTGTGTGTGATGTACAGTCTGTCGCTTTAATATATATTTTTTTAATTTAATATAACTTTAATATACGTCTCTGTTTTACATTTCTCTTGAAACGTATGCAAGTTTGAGTGTGCATGTAAGTTCAGATAATTTATGAATCAGTTATTGAAAGAGACGCTAAAAGAGTGAGTTAACCCGTTAAAGGCATTGATTCAATTAGTGAATTCCCGAATGCAAGCAAATTGTGACACAGAGCTACAAGAGGAGACACAAAGCAAAGCGGTGCTCCCACAGAATAGTACTTTTGTTCAATAAAGCCCTGATGCGCTGCTTGTTGAGATTGAAGCTATGTCTCACTAATTGTGAGTAAGGAACGTTCCCCTTTGTTAACTGAATTAAATTAATTGCGAGGAAATATTTAAATAGATGAAGTCCTGGAAATGGGAAGCTTCTCGGTCGCAATTGGCAGCAAACGCTTTGTCTAGACTTTAAACAGACGAGACGATAGTACCGACTGTAGTTTTAAGTCTTCTCTGCATAATTAGACGAGATATTTTGTAGTATATTAATTACTTTTTCTGACTTTAATTTTGGTCGAGTGCTCTCTGCTTCAAAATCGGGAGTCAAACCAAAGATATATTATGAAAATAAAGTATCTGATTTTCCTTTAGTACACACCTCTTGGTTGATAATTGGACCAACTCAGATCTGAACCTGTTTTCCTGACTTTGCAGATCAATACCTCGTTATTAACCAGTGAAACACATGTAGTTTTTTGCTCTCGTATATGTTTTCGTATCTAGAAACTAGACATGCTATTTCGTGCCTTTATACACCTGGACAAATTCAGACGGTCCCAATCTGCTACATCCAGCTTTTACAAACGTTACGAGAGGAATACAAATTGTTCCACAACAATCGTAAAATGCAAACAATACATACAAATTTGTACACCGTAAATAAATATTACTTTAGTTTTCGGTTTGTGTCGTAAAATTCAGGTTTAAATAATTATATATGTACATAATATTTTTCATGGCAACATTTTGCCTTTTACTAATTGTTAAAACAATTTTGTTTGTTTTAATTACATTCATTGAAGACTGATGAATTTTTTTTTATATTTTATGGTAATGCGAAATATTTTTGTAGGTAGGGGTGAAAATATAAATTCAAATTGAGAACATTATTTCAGTTGGTATCTAATCAGTGTTAAACCAATTTAAGCCATAATAAAGATCGTAACGTTCAAACAGTTTCCTGCCCGTAGCACTAAGTCCGAGGACTTTATAATAGGGGGATTTTTGGAGAGCTTTTTGGTATTATACTGTATATTATATTAGCGCTTGGTCTTCACGTCTATGCCACGCTTGATGGGTAGGTACATATTATCATTAAGCGTCTGAAATATCAACATTCATTAAACTCAACACACATGACTTTAAGTCATGCATAATATTATGTTCGCAAGTCACCGTTGGAATTGAAAACATATTACTTGAATCAAGTAGAGGTTCAAATTGGATAATTGCAAAATTGACGGTATGTTTCGGAGATGGTAGAATTTCTATTGCAAATTATTATTATCGTTAAGATAAGGATAATTTGTTATGATTATGAATTAAGGGGTGAATAGATCTCTGATTGCCAGCTCACATAAATTTGACGATAAAATAATTCAGTGTTCGTATAGAATTAATTCAAATAAATATATAGGTATCTAACTCTATGCAATGCCACAAGCGTGGGACAGAAACTCTTGGAAATCAGGATGCCTTGTTGGTCGGTGGGATATACAAGGCTAACAGAAACTATATCTTAAATTTCAAAGTTGAAATGAGCATGCTTACATAAAAAGAGTGATATTCTATGTTCGTAACATCCGCTAAGAATCTTCTATATATTTACCCTTAAAAAAGTTGTTCAAAGGCTTCTGATTGGCAAGTAACCATGTCTTCCTGTCGCGTGTGAACTTAATCCGAACACAGTGAATCTGCAAAAAAAGATCCACTTACTATATCTCCTTTGAAAGCGTTCCGGTGTATTTTCGTTGAGCTGAAAACTTTTGCAATACCAGACCGGCTCAAGTTTAAACTCGCGCGGAAAGAGGGATTCAACGATCGTCTCGCTCCGTCTAATAAAGGCTCGACGTTTCTGAAATATGTTGTCACTGCATAAACTTTATGAGTTTAGTTTCGTTCTGGCTTGATGCGACAACTTTACCAAAACGATGAAGCCATACTAGAGCAGTCTTTTTGTCATATGTCAACGGCAGCCTAATAAAAAGTAATAAATGGTGCTCCTCGAGCAAATAAAACGCTATTTTCTCTCGAAAAAATGTCAAGATAAAAATATACAGTAAGAGTTAACAAAACGTCACATTCGCCTCGCAATTATGTGAATTTATTTCCAATTGGATGATGTTACGCAAATTTTATCGATGGCAATTCCGATAGTGCAGC
This sequence comes from Drepana arcuata, assembly GCA_016069955.1. Lineage (NCBI taxonomy): Eukaryota > Metazoa > Arthropoda > Insecta > Lepidoptera > Drepanidae > Drepana > Drepana arcuata. The sequence goes on along the minus strand of JACCPG010011020.1, from coordinate 12,381 downwards.
GATATTACTTAAACAAGATAAAATGAGAACAAAGGCTATAATTTTTGTGTTCTGAGCAGCTATTTCCATAATTCGGCTTATATTTGCCTCGCTATTTTTCATTGGCAGCCCCATTGTGATATATCTCGAGTTATTTCACAACCTTCGAGATTTATTTGCTTTACAGATTATATTCCTGGGCAAGAAAACGTAACTTGTAAGTTAACACTTGAGCATCGTACGGGAAAATCAATTCACACTTTAAATATCGCCATGTAATTAAATCTATTGATTAGTTGACTACACGTTAGTTGATTGGGCCCGCCAGTTCCCACTTCTGCATTAGACAGTAAACGCTGTTAAGTAATATTAAGTAGTTAATTACCTTAAGCCAAGGGTCGTTATATTCAGGATTTAATGTTTTATATTCTACGTTAAAGAGATAAGATTCCTTAACGAAAGACAATATTTTAAATTGCTGTTATACTGTTTATACCTACAACTAGACTATCAATTAGGCATTAATTAATTTATATTACCTTAAATGAGTCGTGTTTCAATCAATGTGTCAATACATCATAGCATAGCACAGCCAACCCCAAACAAGCAAACACGTAATTCAAGTTCTCCATTCGAATTTCCAATTCCGCATCAATGGATGTGATTTAAGTATTTCCCGTATCATTTGTTTCTTGCCAAATTCCAATATCGCATTTTTTATTTTGTTAAATTGCTTTCCTTTGTAGGAAGGAGTCCCCTTCGCACATGTGTGTGTTACTTCTTACACAAATTTGTTTTTAAGTATCCACGTTTATTTGCGTAGCTCAAGGCGAAATGGCTCATCAAATTGTATTGAAATATTATTAAGCAGGTATATATATATAATGTTTGTATATCAAAGCGATCAAGTGGATCGAATAGAATAGCCTGCAACACAAAGTAGCAAGGTCGAGTCCCAATTGTCCTAATGGTTTTTCTGAATTTAAGTTTATTGATTAGTCACACCGCGGGCTTCACCATGAAGGAAAACATCGAGATGAAACCTGCATACGTTTGAGAAGAAATTTAAAGATACATATATGTATAGTCGTGATTGAGAAATGGCGTTGGACTCGACATCTGTCACGTTGACAACTAACTGCTGCGCAAAGTGGGTCTACATATATGTTTATGTTTACATATTTCATCAATATATATATATATATATATATATATATATATATATATGATCGTTTCATATAATATTTTTATAATAATCTGTAGACTGGAAGGTACGTTAAAAATGTATTTTAGTAATCTTGGAGAATTACAAATGCGGAGGCTATTTATCAAACGCAACTTCTGTTCAGTTTATAATCAAATCAAAAGTCAAAAAGTCATTATTTAACTATGGGTCATGGTTAAATAACCTAACCAAACCTAGAATAGTATGCAAATATTTAAAACTAAATATTTACCTTGATAATGTACGAGTTCAACAAAAATATAGCCTTTACTCTTTAACTCTCGAATTATTGGGTACCTGAGACCCGCAAACTCCCTGTAAAATATCCCAAAAATTACGTCAATAAAACGATTCATTAAACGAACATGTTATTAATAAATCATGTGAAGATATATCCCCTTTATCCACAAACACAGTCGATAAATCCACAGGAGAGCTCTTAATATAAATTCATTTTTGATTGCTCGCTCACATGAAAGTGATGTCACATCCCGTGCCTTTTTAACGGGAATATTTGTGTCGGCATCCATGCAAAACATCATTCATTACTCGTCCGCTGACAATAAATAGATTATGCGAAGTAACAAAAAGTGCAGAGAACGCCATCTTTCCTGCCCTCGTTTCTGTAATACAATAATCAAAGGAATATGAGGGGCTGAACGGAATCAAACGTCTACATATGCGCGAAGCGATAAAAGAAAGATTGAGATTGGGGTCAGATTAGGGGTGTGTCTTAAGCAAGTTGTGAATTATTATTTTTTCCGAGAAATTGTGAATGGACCTTTATACTATAACAATATGTAATATAATTTATAATACTATATTTATATTGCTTCACAGAAGTCAGATCGTTCCTACTTAAGCATTGTATGATCCGATTTCTGTTTATTGAATAAAGAAGCGATAATAAATAAATAGAATTATTTATTCAAAATTTTCTGATTGCTATTCTTATTTGGGATTTAATATGATTGAAAAATAAACATTGTTTACTCTACTTCATTGGAATCAAAAATATAAGTATCAGGGTCGCAAAGACGGTAGCAGCTGTCACGCATGAGATAATCCAGCGCAAAGAGCGGATAGCAGGCACACATGATAATGCGAAAAGTAATTTTTATATTAAACCTCTGCCAAAACATAAAAGAGAGATTTCCTTCTATATCTTACTTCAGCTCGACGAATACGCCGCATAAATTAGTTTTGCCGGAGATTGTTTTTTCAGTCGATGTTTTTTTGTTTATTCTACGCTAACATTTATGAGTTTTTCATCGTGGTTGTTGTTGTGCAAACATTGCACGACTACAAACATAACAATGGCAGCGACGTCAAAACTGGCAGAAAGAAGGATCGTGTTGTTTAATTGCATACATCGTGGATGTCTTATTTTGTGCGCGTGTAATATGCAAATTAAGTAAAAAGGATGTGTTTTTGCTGTTCAAAAACTTCCCAGTATCTGGCTGGTAATTAATTAAAAGCTTATGTGGTACCATTATGGGTTTTATGCTAATATGTAGCGTGTAATATGAGAGCGAGTATGGGAACCGTCAAAGGCTCTCGTGGTGAGACTTAAGCAGATAATATCGGGTGCCGCCACCTCAAATAAATAACTTTCTTCAATCACGTAATAGTTCAACTATATTGTTCTTCTTTTAATCAGTATTTAAGAAGTGGTGTATAAAAAATATAGCTTATTAAATCGTCGTAGCAATTGTCTGACACGTTTGTAAACTAAGTTGAGAGAATAGGTGAAGAGTACCGTGTAAGCTGTAACTATTTGAGTAAATTTAACTTCTCTACTAGTCAGTCCTATAAGCCCTGGATAAGCTTACATTGTCACCTGAAAACTTCATATTATGTTGAGAGATATGTGAGTACATATTATTTCACAATACCATGCACATTACAACCATAATCCAGGTATGTATAAGGTTTTAGTAATTGAAAATGACATTTGCTAATATACAAATCCATCGTATTTTTTGTTCATTTCCCAAATTTGTCATAGGATATACTAAACTTTAAATTTACCAGTATAATTCGCATAGTAGCTTCTCACGTTCCTATGGTCTAACAATACCCTCTTTTCTTCCACCCTCGCCGGAGACATATTTAAGGTGCCAAGCTGACAGTTGGCCAGCCCGTTACAGTGTACGTTTACATAGTAATGTTTTTGTTTATTACATTTGTTTCACGATATATTCCCCTTAAATTTTGCTATATCGTGTGAGCCGAGTGGCACAAAGCAGTTTTCTCCCTGGTGTGTATGTCCGTAGATTAGATTAAAGGCCAATTAGAAAACTCTATATGAAAAGGCCAAGTGCTGTTTTAGAAAACTCTATATGAAAAGTTGATGTTTATCCAACCACCGGCTTCGAAAATTGCCAGTCTCGGAAGGGCTTTCGGAGGGGTAGGCAGAGGTATAAAACACCACACCGCCAGAGGTATATTAGGTGCCAACGTGACAGATGGCGAGTCCATCGCCGTTACTCAAGCACGACTATACATACGCCTTTGAATTTCTTCTCAGACGTATGCAGGTTTCCTCTCGATGTTTTCCTTCACCGTAATCCGTAACTTACTTGGTCAAATATTGTATACTGTAATTACAAAGCTTTGTATTGAAGTATAGAAATTCAACACCGAACTTAGTGGGTAACTACTGAAACTATATAGCCTGCAAAATGTCTTATAGTTTTATATCATTTTGAAACCAGACATAAGGTACTTAGTTATTAGCAAGGGTACCATTTGCTGCTGTAACAAACAGTATAATTAGAACGGGTAGCCATGATTTAATGAAGTGGCGTATCTAGGCGGCGGCTGTTCGGTGCACACAATATGCGCGCTGGGCGGGCGGGCCGCAGTTAAATTGAGCGCCGCCATGCCAGACTCTCATTTCCTCACTCTACCATTGTACTCACAATACAAAACATTTTTTTACGAATTTTAACAAAAAGTGCTTTGAAATTTTTCCAATCTTCGCCTCTATTCAGCTCGTAAAACCTTATTGTCTCCCCGCAAAAGTGTGGGCGGGGCTTGGAGCGCCGCCGACTCGAATTAAACAAAATTCTAAAGTATAATTTAGTGTTGCGACATTAAAACTCGCAAGTTTCTTAATTTTATTGCGACGATAATTATAAGGATGATAACGGGTTACTCATTTAGCTTACTTGCTCAGAGATTTGTGTTTCAAATTGCCGTATTATACTAATTAATTGGCATAAGGGGGTTTTAACTGTCGTAATATTTCTAGAGATTTGTCAGATCTTTGTCAGGTCTTATTGTAAAAGTGGCTTTATGTATGACTAAGATATAACTGGACACTGGAAACAGCCCTTTGATCAAGCAGGGCGTTTTTATAGTCTATTTTTAGGAGACCTACGTTAGTCGTACCAGGTCATTGACTTTAAAAACGTCGTTAAATCAATTGGATCGCTCTTAATGTATATGTATTCAAAAATATCTTCACACCTTCCACAAGGGTTCCCGAAAGGGTAGGCAGAGGTGTCTAGGTAGTATACACACCCATTTTCCGCCAGAGATATATTTTAGGTGCCAACGTGGCAGATAGCGAGGCTGTCGCTGTTCCTCCAGCACGACTGGATACGACGATACATACCTGTTTGAATTTCTTCTTAGTTGGATGTGTGACCGCTAAACATGAGACTCTTCCGTGTCTTAGAGCGCACGCGATCACAATAGTTAACCAAGGATCTTTGATAATTGTTAGTCGTCTGCCCGGAATTATAGAAATCCTCAATTGATTGAACGGAGAAGGGTCATATAAATATTAAGTGAACCATATCGGACTAGATCGAGCGCTGACCTCAACAAAGGCTAAGATCATAGCGGGTCTGCGAGATGATGATTACGACGACAAACTCAAATATTCATAAAACGAATGTAACCTGAGCGATATTAATAATGCAAAGAATTGAAGCTTTTCATTTCGTTTTTATAATATCGCTAAACATTTTTTTAAATTAAAATTTCGTTTTATTCAAATACGCTTTTACATTTGAATTAATTGTCGCGCCTCATTCAAACATGTTAAACAATAAATCCTACACACAACGTCTTTTAGATAAATAGTTGTAAAACGTTAAATAAGCTTAGTCTCTTGGGTTGGTGTACACAGAATAAATCGCATGTGTGTTCAAGTATAACTTTCATAGCAAGTGTTCTCTTCGCAAGGCGAAGAGCAAATGCAGCCCAGAATAGTAAATACCTAAGTTAGATATAATAAATCAGACTCCAATAGGTTATTGACACGTAGAGACCTTTGTAAAGGTAAATGGTGAGCTTAATACGTACATTTTTATGAACGTGGCTGAAGCGAAAGAGATGTGTAAGGGAATTGGCACTCTACAATCACTGCCTACCTGTGAGAAAGTCGCCATTATGATGTGTATGTATGTAATTCGTAAAATTAGATTGGGTGTTCATTCGCTAAATAGTTTTGTTGGATCGAATAAAGCAATACCAGCATCCTAAAAATAATTGCAGGGAAAATAGTTTGCCCATTCCTGGGGCACGTGCCTATACACAGTATACACGGGTGTAGTGTACCAGGTACCCATATGTATTTGAATTAATGTAGGTTTCTAAATACAATACAATGTTACTGACAGCATTAAGTTAATTTACTAACAGATATGGAAATTAATCTGGAATAAATTAATATTATTAAACGGAATGGCTTCAGTTAGTCCCCTATGGTACACGACAGCACATGTGTACTACGGGTATCTAAGAAGTGTTAGGATCTGTCACCTTGATGACATAAAATCAATTCACTTAGGGATCTGGTCATATGGCAGCGATCTTTTGAAAATTGAAGGACTGGACTGGACCAACTGCAGTTACGATTTAAAATGAGAGATCCATTATACTGTACCTAATCGGCTGATCGTTGTAATATATATATATATATATATATATATATACTATTTCGATTACTAGACTTATGCTAAATATTTACACAACGTGCATTCAACAATCATGATATATGTAGTGTAGTGTTCGCACACACTAGCAAGTCAATACTCAACTCCCTACAAGTGCTCCAAATTCTAGAAATTAATGGTAATAGTAATATAAACTACCAAATAAACATTTTTTAAAAACCAAAAATTTCGATTCAAGACTAAATATACGCACAGAATCTGCATGAACGGACTAATACGGCTCCTTTAGGTTAAAAGCAGATGGTCGGAAGACACCTGATATTAACGGGAGCGCACGTAGTTTTGAAATGGCTTTTACAGAAAATAGAATGGACACTTTGAACATGAGAGGATCAGAAGGAGACGATTATATTAAGAGCGTAACCATGATTATGGTTTCGGCATGGCATACTTGGAATGAGAAGTAAGGTCAGAAGGAGGTTAGGGACTTAGATTTAGAAGGATTTCGTCACTGTCCCAGACTCGTGCTGTCAATAGCTAACCATGATATTTGAGCGGTAAGATTTACATGATTTGCTTACGCAGATTGAAATGAGCCGAATGCAATGTTAGAAGTGGCCAACAAACTGTAGATCTGCATTCATTCGGAAAACACACATCGCCCAGTCAATCTAGGGAAGATTAAAGTCTGCACCCATTTATTTGGTCTTGGTAGGGATAGATTTCTTGATCCTAAAGAGATCGTTTGTACCGTCACCTTGCGAGGCGGTCCGAAACCTGCCGGCCAACCTAGAGCAGACTTAATGCACAAATTAAATTCTTCACTGTAGGGCTGTTGGATAGGGAGGATTAACAACGTGGTTCAAATATGCCATATAGTGTTACTTAGCATAGGGAACACCGCAATAAATACTGTGTTTTCCAAAGTTTACAGCCGGCCGAAGCATCGGAGCCACTGTTAATGCGTTCTAGATCGTAATTATATCTTGAAGCTTGCTGCAGTTCAGTTTTTTGCAGCGAGTAAAAACGTCATCAAAGCTAAAAAGATCTGTACACTGAAGTCAAGGATGAAGGTTAATAACCGGATGAAACAGAATGGAGAAAGAAACCCCTTGTGGAACACCTAACCTACGTCTAACCAACCACTGAAGACCATCGGTGAGACCGACGGCGGGTCGACGCGATAAGCCGGAACCCTCCCCCGACCTGGATGAAATCATAAGGCCCGTGCCTATGCCAGACGCGCATGTCATGACTGACCATAGTTAAAAAGCATTCGTTTAGCTTGTGCAAATCTACATTGAGGACAAAGCTACAGTACAACTTCATGTTGTCCTCATATGTCCCGACCTTATATCACTAAACAGATCAGCTTTAATGTAAAGCAGAGACTGTATCTCTATTTGACCGTTAGGGTCGAATTTAAGCCCGGATTGCTAATGTGAGTTGAGTATAATTTATTTTCGTGTATAAAAAGAGACAACTGCTTTGTGAAGCTACAGCTCTCGAGAACGATTGATTTGAAATGGAAGACATTATAGGGCGTAGTTATATCCTCTTCAAGGGTCCCCGAAGGGGTAGGCAGAGGTGTATAGGTAATACCCACACCCACTTTCCGCCAGAGGTATATTAGGTGCCAACGTGACAGATGGCGAGTCCATCGCCGTTACTCAAGCACGACTATACATAAGCCTTTGAATTTCTTCTCAGCGTATGCAGGTTTCCTCCGATGTTTTCCTTCACCGTAAAGCTCGTGGTGTGACTAATCACTGTACTTAAGTTCAGAAAAACTCATTGGTACAGTCGGGATTCGAACTTGCGACCTTTGCGTCGCAGGCAACTGCTCGAACCACTCGGCCACCACGGCTCTTATATATATACGTGACAGATGGCGTGTCCATCGCCGTTACTCAAGCACGACTATACATACGCATTTGAATTTCTTCTCAGGCGTATGCAGGTTTCCTCTCGATGTTTTCCTTCACCGTAAAGCTCGTGGTGTGACTAATCACTGTACTTAAGTTCAAAAAAACTCATTGGTACAGTCGGGATTCGAACTTGCGACCTTTGCGTCGCAGGCAACTGCTCGAACCACTCGGCCAACACGGCTCTTTTGAGAACTTTATATAATTTTGTTATTTTTATTGTATTTAATATTTCATGTCGCCGCCCCCGGAGAACAATGACAATCGCTATTGTCTTGTTTTTAATGTTATACCATATTCGAGTCTAATGGAGCATAATACACCTTCACAATTTTTTTCATATTTTAATTGTCATTATTCATAAAGTTATAAAATAATGCAATAGTATTCGAAGTTTTTTATTACTTACAAAGTTTCGCGAATAAAATTGCTAGATAACAATAGTAAACATTTTCAACTATTATCAAAATGGTAATATCGATAGCCACAATATTCCCGTGCAAACGAGTCTGTAATAATAGTGCTCTGGATGTTGTCATTTTATTCTCGTAAAAATATACCTTTGTTTGGCAGCTAACGTTTGATTGAGAAAACGTTTCTGTGTTGTGTGTGTGCGTCTGCGTAAGTAGCAATGTTTGTTTACAAATTAAAATCAGTATGCTCATGAGCGTCCTTGTGTTGTCGTCAGCTTAGCTAGTAAAGTGTAGAGACCCCTAGTAAAGATCCTGACGATCAGAATGCAAGAGCGATCCGAAAGGTTTCTCTGGGAATCCCAAGGTGGATTTAGACCAAGAAGAGGATATATGGATCAAGCCTTCTCGCTTCGCGGAATCGCGGAAAAGTTTTTGGATAATAACCAAAAGTTTTTTGGTTCTGCACTTTCGTCGACTTAGAGAAGGCATTTGATAGAGTCGTACGAAAGGAACTCTGGGACGTGTTACCTGGATATGGAGTGAGCAGTTCCCTACTGCATGCCGTGAAATCACTCTATAGTGATAGCAAGGCGTGCGTTAGGGTTAACGGTGAGATGTCACCCTGGTTTGATGTGAAGTCGGGGGACAAGCAAGGGTGTATCATGTCTGCCTGGCTGTTCATTATATATCTGGATAACTGTTTGAGAGCATTAAGAAAGAACAGATGTGGAGTGAAATTGGGAAAATTAGTGGTCAACTGCCTACTATACGCCGATGATGGTATGATACGGTTTTACTGGCGTCATCAGAGGGCGAACTGTAGTCACTAGTTACGGTAATGATAGAAGAATGTGGAAGAAAGAAGGGGCTGCGCCTAAACGCTGGCAAGACTAAGGCTCTGGCATTCGAAAGAGATGAATAAGTGACCGAGTGAATTTGTATATCTAGGAAGCATGTTCACATGAGATGAAAAGTATGAAAAAGATATTGAAAGCAGGATAACTGCCGGTAATAAGGTGAATGGGGCCATGTCGGCGTTGATGGGCAGTAAAAGTCTCAGCAAGAATGCCCGAGTTCTTCAATGCGATATTACTTTATTGTATGGCAGCAAATCCTGGCAAACAGCAGTTGATATGCGATTTCTTCGAAAAATTTGCGGAGTCACGATTTTAGATCGAATCCGCAATTAAGAGATTCGCAAATCAACTGGAGTGAATGAGGGCGTGATTGTAAAGGTGAAGAAAAGCATGTTACGTTGGTTTGGACATATAGAATGGATGAGTGAAGAAAGATTGACGAAACAGATATACATGCACAGATGCACGCAAAAGTGTGTGCAAGACTAGGCAGAGGAAGACCACGTTCCAACTACCTCGATCAAATCGATCAGATGCTCAAGGACTGGATCGACAAGAGTACTCGAAACCGACGAACATGTACGAAGAGACTGATGAATGTGGGCGAAGCGAAAAAGGTATGCAAGTCTAGAGAGAACTGGCGCTCTATACTCTCTGCCTAACCCGTTAGGGACTTAGCGTGATGATGTACTAAATGCATAAGAATGTATACACACGGTACATACATATCTCAAAATATATTTTTTAAAACTCTATTTGTCTGTCTGTCTGTTTGTTCCGGGTAATGTCTGAAACGGCTGGACGTGTGAATTTGGCCGCCCTCTGAACTTGCCGCCCGGGGCATAGGCCCCGGCTTGCCCCCCTAGATCCGGGGCTGCCAGATGTACACTATCATAATTAATGCCAAAGTTACTGGCGAAAAGTACACAATTAAAGAAATGTTGCAGAATGACTTTTATGACATAAAATAACTAATAATCAATAGGAATTGGGTCAAAGATGTAGCTGGTCAGAAAACATCGTGGTCCAAAATTATGGAAGTGAATGTTTCACATGTGCAACCTCATCTTCTATCTTACAAGTACGATTTTGATGCAGAGTATTCCCAAATGGATACTCAATTTCAACATAAATTGCCAGCAAGAAGAAAGCGAGGTGCCCGCCAGACTGCGTCAAACACGCCAAACTCTGCATCTGAACATCAATGCAAAGCAGCGTTTACCGACCGTTTGCCTTTAACCAAGGCATTATATGCTGACCTGATGAGCCTGTGTAAGAGCGAAGCAATCCCAAGTTATTACCATGGGTTCTATGAGTCTCTGACCTTTATCGAAAGACCTATTGATGATCAAATTGAGGAAGAATAATAAAATGTTTCATTGTCATTGTATTAAAACATTCTATTAAATTAAAGCAACCAATGGTTACCATATAATTTATTTTATTTTGAAGGCAAGAACAAACGTCCAAAGTTCTATTACCATACAAAAATGCAATAAATCATACGAGAATACAATGATAAGTGACATTAAATTTCGCTAATTGAGCTGTCAATAATCACTGAACAAAATTACAATGCAACATTGCAATATTTGTTTCCGCTTAGATGAACCGAGAATAAAAGGACAACGGACATTAAAAAATCTTGACGTCGATTAATTTTTATCAATATCTTATTTTGTTAATATCTTATTTAATTATACTACTATTAATTATAATACTTTGACAAAAAGAATACTTAAAAAATTAGCTTTCATTTGAGCTAATTCACTTACAATATTGTTCAGTGAATCACTAGAAATCAGCGAAAATAGGTTTTTTATTTTTCCTGAAAAGTTGTGATTTTGCGATTGCCATTTTGTTCTCCGGGGGCGGCGATGTTATATAGTATTATTGTATTTCTATGGGCCTTGTTGTCTGAAATAAATAAATAAAAATAATAAGTTTAAGATTAGTAACTTTTGCGCGTGTTTATCAGAATAGTATATATTTGGGGCCATTCCAAACTCATTAAAATTTTCAATCTATGCAATATATACATTCATAGGACATCCATGACTAGAGTTCAACTACTCGTGTAAATTATACAAATATCCGCCTCTATCCGGAATTGAGCCCGCGACAAGTTTCAAGCTCAAGCTTCATAGCCAGGAGCTCTAACCAATGGACCAAGCAGCATTCTATCCATCGCCACTATTCATATTTGTATTTATTATTATTGAGATGGAGATTTTTATTAAGATAATATATATCAAACACGGGCTGATTTAATTGGGGGTATCTTTATCCCGGGTAAGTATTTGAGACCGTTAATTACAGAAGTCGTGAACGCAAAGATAAGGCTAATATAATTCGGACGGTCATAGAGAATATTCTTAGGGATTATAAAAAGGTTTGCGAGCTCTGAGCACGTACTAATTTTTAAAGCGCGGTTTTACAATCTGCATACGTAGGCAGCTAGTGTTGGTTGAATGGATATCGATATTTTTCTGTAATTGTTTAATGGATTTGTACTGATAAATAGTGTGAGATATTCAAGCATGAGAATATAAACTTATCTTAAAAATAAAAAATATGTGGCCGTTATAAAGTAATTTGTCCCACAACAAGTCTCCAATGAAAGCTAGAAATTAAAAATAACCACTTATTTATCGTGCTGTTTTAAATTCTTGAAAAGCCACTGTCACTTCATTGACACACAAACAACAGTTTTATTAACTTGCCAAAGCTGATATTTGGTGTAGAATATATTTAATAATATTATCGATGTTAAATATCGATAAACAAATGCTAGCACTAATCACCTGCCCGTCTGAAAAGGTAATTTATTCCAACAATTCATACGCTCTCCCACAAGTCGGATTATTGTAAATAAGTATTATGGCCGACACCCGAATTAATCCCCGCCGCTTTTTAACGAAATGCTAAAAAGTTTGGTGAACTAACTTTCCTTCGAAACCCCCTGTGAAATATGGTTTTCCCTCGCGGAATTATTTGTATCAATAGAATGTTTGTACGGAATTTGTTCGTTCAAATACAGGCAAGTTTGCGGCAGAAATATTGTGTAAAGGG
>JACCPG010011014.1:0-44710 GCA_016069955.1 Drepana arcuata | reverse complement strand
GCTTCGTAAATTGATCTTTTGTAAATGCAAAGGAAACTGTGGAGCGATGTGTGGATGTCGAAAAGCAGGGCTAAAATGTTCCGCAGTGTGCTTCCATTGTTCTGGAGAGACTTACAGTAACGTAATGGAACTCTCAGAATTAACAAACGAAAATGACTTCGATGATGAACCGCCGACATTGACACCCCTTCCTTCTCCAGTTCTCCCACTGATATTTGATTCAGAAAACCGATTCGATGCTGAGCTGCAGCCTGGTCCATCGAAAAGACCGAGGACGGAGTAGTTCAAATTTATAAAATCACCGTGGATTAGGCCTATTGGGGATACCACGTAAAAAAAACGCGCCTCCAGACTCTACCTCGTGGGTGGTGAGGAAAAGAGTCAATAATTAATTATTAATAACATTGCAAAATTACTAATTAAAAGAATTATAATAACAAAATAAAAAAAATAAATAAATAACTGATGACACATTATTAGTACCTATGTATAAAATATGTATAGTTAAGAGTACTGAAAAATAGTACTCACTTCGGAGCGCTGTAAAACCTTAGCTATTGACTTAATGAAAAAATGTTGCTTATAAAAGTTGTTCCTTAAAAAACGATCTACAAAAATGGTCTGATATTGTTTTTTCGTAAAATGATAAAAAAAAAAGTTATATCGAAAAATATAAATTTTTTTCTCGAATTTCTGAACATTTTCACTTATAACTTTTTTATTTATAGTTTTACGACAAAAAATTACTGGACCAAAGTTATAGAGAATTTAATTAGCAACAAAAAACGTTAACAAATTTTTTTTATCAGATAAATAGTTTAAGAGATATATCGTAAAAACTGTTTCAACCCCTATTTTCAAGATGGCGGCCGTGGGACAAGGGTGGCGACCCCACAAACTTGATTTTAGCTTTACAGTTACCCCCCCTACACATCAAAAAAATAAAATTGCGTCCTCTAAGAAACGCAAGGTGAGGCCTAAAAAATGTAACATTTCAATGGACTAGTTGTGTCTGACCCGGCTCGAAATAAACTTGTATTGAGACATCTACTCTTGTTGAAAATAAGACATACTTACGTATATCATACCAAGTATTTCATAAGCCAATTGGGGAGAGTGGAGGGTCAGTGCTCTCTAGACTTACAGATTGTTATAGATTTGGTATGGTTATAAATATATTTTTTCTCCTTTATTGTATTGTACTTTAATTGTATATTATATGTAATACTAGCTGCCCCAACAAGCTTCGCCTGGGTGGAAAAGTTAAACTTCCTGAAAAACGATCGCAGCGCCACCTATCGGGTCCAATTGTGATGTAAGCTATCCTATCTTTTAAGTTGGATCAAACTGCATACGGTGTGCAAATTTGATTGAAATCGGTTCAGTAGTTTAGGAGTCCATAGCGGACAAACAACGTGACACGTGATTTATATATATTAGTCGAGACCTCTCGTGACAGGCGGGCTGGAACATATCTCGCTCAGAGAATCAGCATTGCTATCCAGCGTGGCAATGCTGCTAGTCTTCTTGGCACGTTGCCTCGGGATACCGATTTGGGACAAATGTTTTATCCGTAAGTAGTTAGTTTCAACTGTTCTATATTAGACTATTATTCAGGTCAAGTGCCTGAAATATTTTATTTATTTATTTTATTTTTATAATTATTTTACGTAGAACGTAATTTTCGTTGGACATATATTCTATAGGTACCATCATGACAGCTCGTGCCCTATAGTTTTTTTTTACTTATTCAAATTTCATTTGGATGTTTTCCTTTACCGAATTACTCATGATCCGAAACTTGTTTACATGCAATGTAAAAAAGGATACATAAATCTAAGCCTGTGTTAATTAGCTTAGCGGCGATGACGCGACGTCGAGAAGTCGTGACCGCGCCGCTACACCTCATATTAACTGCAAATCCTTTTAAATGCATAAATAATTTAGTTGGCAATGGATTAGGTAAGATTGCATTCACACAGCTACGTAGCGTTTCATGATGAAGGTAGATATTATGCTCCTATACGTAAATAGCTTACTGTTTGTAATTTCCTGTCCCGGTTTCACACCGGTATGATATAATAAAAAAAAGCGTATGAAGAATATATATATATTACTATTTAATCAATTCCCACTAATATAGACTCATACACTATTATACCGATATAGGGCTTCAAGAGTACTTGAAACTCTAGAATTAATGAAGAGACTGATAAATGTGGGCAAAGCGAAAGAGGTGTGTCAATGTAGAGAGAACTGGCGCTGTTCTCTCTCTACCTACCCGTTTATATATATTTATTTATATATATATATATATCTCGTCAGCTCGGTACATATAAACGTAAATTAACGAAATCATTTCAAATCAACCCAATGGCCTTATTTAATACTTTGGGCTCAGCTTAATATATATATCCAGGGTTCATTCGTCCTACCCAGTTAATATGCAATTACACAACGGTGTTACACACTGCCATGAGCGTATGAGACTTGGATAGAACCCTCGTCTTCTAAATTTAGTAATCCTCTTAATAGATTCCGACGGACGCGACGTATGCACACTATCTATCGATAAACACTCCTTCGCTCATATATCTAAATGGATATACAGTCGCGGTGGCTGAGTGGTTCGAGTAGTCGCCTACAACGCAGAGATTGCAAGTTCGAATCTCGAATGTAACAATTAGTTTTTCTTAAGTACAGTGATGATAATGGGGCACATCTGTGCCACAGGTTTCACCAGAGTAATTGATTTCATAAGTAGATTGCTATTGAGGTATTTTTCTAGAATGAAACTCTTCCAAACAAATTCGATGCGTTAATTCAGCGAATAATTTATCTCTGTGCCGATTCCGTTCAGTGGTTCTTCTGTGAAAGAGGAAAAAGCATACTCACAAGCATTCGCATTTATAATTTAAGTAGGAAGTCCTCTTTGGAAGTCCTATACGTGGGTAAATAGAAATTCAATAATATTCCTTTTCCCCGAAAATATATTTAAGGTGCTAAGATAATATGCGGCGAGTCCGTAGCACAGTCTTAGATACCTACGTTTTTAACTTCCTCTCAAAAAAATGTATGTGGTATGATTGTACATATTGTATTTGCCACATCCGTAGTAAAAAAAAAGAAAAAGAAATCGGTGTTAAGCCTCACCGAGTGCAAAAATTTTAATCGATAGTCTTGTTTTTGTAGGTACAACACTTAAACCATTTTTCCCACAGATTTTGCATTAAATGCAATTCTATTAATGTAGTCAATAAGGTATTGAGATCTAGAGAGAACTGGTGTGGTACAGTCCTTGCCTGGAATTGTGTGGAATTAGATATGATGATACTTATATACTACTATAAGGTAACATAAAACTTGTTAAAATAAAGTACAAATGATTTGTCCTTATATGAGTTTAAAAAAAGTAAATTTTCCAATTAATCATTGAAAGCGTTTATTTCAGCTCACACGCTCTCCGATGGGGTGGTGCATAATTAAATAACATTATTAAGAATATATTTAATCCTTTAATAATTTAAAACGGTCCAAAAGGGTAAAGATTGTCAGTTGTCAGGATATATGGTTAAAGGGGAAAGGAAAAACGTGTTAAGTTCATTATATTTACTTAAAAATTCATTCGTCCTAAAGGCCCATGGTTCGATCCATTCTTTTCAAATAATACAACTCAATTTTGTGTATGCAAATTATTCATTTCAGGTTCAAACCTGTTAGTCTTTGCCATTTATGAAAAAAGTAAAATATCAATACCGAAAACTTTATTCAGTATTTAGGATATTTAACATATTATAAAGGTATGCAACAGACTCCTTAATAGTACATCGGCATCTATATCAACACAACTTCCCACAAGGTTGTGAGTCGTGGTGGCCGAGTGGTTCGAGCAGTTGCCTGCGACATAAAGGTCGCAAGTTCAGAATCCCAACTGTACCAATGTGTTTTCTGAACTTAAGTGCAGTGATTAGTCACACCACGAGCTTTACGGTGAAGGAAAACATCGAGAGGAAACCTGCATACGTCTGAGAAGAAATTCAAAAGGCGTATGTATAGTCGTGCTTGAGTAACGGCGATGGACTCGCCATCTGTCACGTTGGCACCTAATATACCTCTGGCGGAAAGTGGGTGTGTGGGTATTACCTATACACCTCTGCCAGCCCCTTTGGGGACCCTTGTGGGAAGGCGTGAGGATATATATATTATATTCCCACAAGGATTATCAAACCCCAAAATCTGCGCAAAAAGTGGGTTGAATTATACCTACCTGTTTGGACTTTGTGCCTTGATGTGCAAAGCGGTTTAAAAATACATTTACATAATAGATAAGCGGCTTGTGGTCTACCGACACACCTCCACTTTTTCTTACTAAGTATTCTCGACCTTAGATTTTGAATTATCATCTTTTGTATGACGGAGCTAATTTCAGGTTTTAATTTCAGTTTAAATTTACCGTTAAATCCCATTGCGCCCTTCAAGATATTAATACTTCTGCAGGACAAGGGTTACAAAACTGAAGCGTACCTAAAGTCTACTGACGCCACCAGTATTGATTAAATTCTTAATGAAACACAGGTATCAAACACAAACAGGTATCAAACAGGTTGATATTTTATTTATTGAAAAAGATTCCGCGAAGCATTTGTAATTTTCTTCATTCGTGAAATATTTTTAGATATTCCCTTTGAAACGCATTTACTTTGCACCATACAAATATATTATGTTTTATGGTTAAATATATTTAAACAACTTCTTTTATAAAGTACTAAATACATTTTCAAAAGTTTCAAATATGATAATACTCTTCTTTTTATCTCTTTTCATTAAGTACATACATATCTTCACGCCGAGTCCCTAACGGGGTAGGCAGAGAGTATATAGCGCCAGTTAAGTAAAAATATATAATATTATTGAGGTAAAAATTATAAAGCAAAATTTAATTATGAAAAGCATTTCTGCCAAGAACATAAATAGTATCACCATTTTTGAACAGAGAAATGCAATTAATATCGCAACTGTAAAATACTTATTCACTAACGAAAGTATTCGCAATAATGTCTTTAATAAGACCTCGAAACGAAACGTTTACAATTTATACAGACGTCAACAGTATCTTAAGTTAACTTATTTATCTCATAAAATACTTGTTAATACTCAACTCGACGTAAGACGAAGTCTGGCTTCCCAAGTTGATATAAACCTGGATAAATTTGACGACGTATTGCTCAACCCAACCACTTCGCAAAGACCCTGTAATGCGCAAAAGCTTGAACATGTTTGATAGAAATGTGCAGGCCTAGTAAGAATGGACGATAGATTAGTTTGTAGACCGATTTGTAGACAAAGTGGGGCTTGACAGGTTGTGAGGGGGAAACGAAAATCATCTAAAGACAAAACTTGTTTACACTACTTACGGAATTAAATCCCATTACTAAGTGTTTGCTTCAGTTGGCCAGTAACTTTTTGGCTTTTTGGTTAAAATAGTAGATATAAACACAAATACTTGCAAAATGTTATTTATTACATTAACATAGATTAACAGAACTCGAAGTCGGCAAGCATATATGAAGAGACTGATGAATGTGGACGAAGCAAAAGAGGTGTACGACTGTGTAAGTCTAGACAGAACCGGCGCTCTACTCGCTCTGCCTACCCCGTAAGGTACTCGTCGTGACACCAGTGCAATTATCGCTCATGTGTGTTCTGAATGCCTTATTATTAAAATCCCTTAAAACAAATGAAATTCCCTTAAAAAATATATCTTAAGCTCAAATAATAAATTAAAGGTGAAGGACCCGTCTGTAATATCGCAATACCCGGTGGGTATTGCGATATTACAGACATAAGGTTGATAAACACCGGTTTATCAACCTTATTTATGGATAAGTTCCATGTATAAAAAATAAAATTTTACTTTTATCTGTCTGTATGTTTGTTCCAGATAATCTCCAAAATGGTAAAATTTATATTCTCCGGACTTTCATTTTCGATCGATTTTGTCCTGTAGCTGATGCCAACAGGACTTATTCAGATTACTTTTATGTAACATTAAGTATTAGGGCTCCGCGCTAAAATGTAAAACCCATATACCAAATTTAATCTACGCGGGTTATACATTCGTTGCTAAATTTAAAAACATTACAGATCTCCTTCTAATGGCACTCATGGGATTAGACTCAATACGCGATATTTAACTGTGATATTTCAATAGGTCAAATACGTAAAGTAGGTCAGTACTTTTATAAAAAAAACCGGCTACGTTATGAAAATAAACGGAAAAACTACAGCGTGAAAACTACACACAACAGTCTAACTGTAAACTTACAAAAGAAGTAAGTTTAAATTTGCCGATACGTGACTCTGGCCGATAACAAAGTAGTAAAGTTATATTCGGGCGCGGCGCGGTCCAATCTTTCATACATTGCCGTACGTTACCATACTTCTTTGTAAGAGCTAGCAAACTTTGTCGCAAGTGACCCAAGTAAACTCAAAATCGCAAGTCGCCGAAGCCAATTGCCCGCCCCGCTCCACGCTTACAATTTTCCCATTGTAACTTGTTCCCCCCGCCCTGCCACCGGCAACGATCCGCCTCCGACAAACAAACGGACAAGTTTTAATGTTTTGCTCACAAAGTGTATGATTAAACGCGGAGAGCGGTGGCGGAGAGAGTCGGCCGTAAGTTATTGATTTTCACCGACCGAACCCCTGTCGACTCCGCGGCTCGCGGTCTGGTACGAGAGCGCCGTACGTCAGATCCACTTCTCAACTCCATTAAAACGTTCATAAAAGTACTTTTGTGTATTAAAAATCATATTAAATCACTTTTAGTTACCTTGGAAAAAGTTTTGATGTCACAAAAGTAGTGTCATCAAGTTTGTCAAGGGTGTTGTTATGAGAAAAGTTAGGGGAGGCTGCGCAACTGCACCGCGGGCCGCGCGAGTCGCGCACCCTACAACTTCACGTCGCTCTACGTTCCGAAGTTAACGCAAAGTTCCGCCATTTTGGAACATGCTCACAACCCACTTGTTTTATAAAGAAACTTTTTATTAATTCCTGTGGGCCGCGGAGTGTCAGTAAGATGTTTTGAGGTTATACTGGAAGACGAAAAACGGTTTTCTGACTCAGTGGTGGTTTTCTAGTGTCATTGTGACTGAAGTGAGGCAAGATAGCGCTGTTTTCGTGGATTTGAGGTGTTGTTTTGAAGTGAAACTGGAGTGAAGTGGCCAGGATGCTGTTATGACTTATGTTTACTTCTGGTAACAGAGAAGGACGCTCGACTACTTTTTGACCTTGCCTATGGCCCCAGTGTGAGGACAGTGACAGGTAATTAAAGTAAAGTTAGTTTGACTACTTTATAAGGCCAGTACGAAAGTTGTGTTTGTGAAAAGTTTCAGTCAAAAAGTGATAACGAGTTGTTACACTTTCATGTACACAAGTGAAATCACACTCAAGTGATACACATACGTTGTTTTGATCGCGCATAGATGATTTTACGTGAATTTGACATCGCTTTTCATGCAAATTCTTGAAGTGTGATTCTAATATGAATAAAAAAAGTCTGATTAATTTAATTCACAATGGATCTCAAAGGAATTAATTTGCCTATATTTATGGCACACATTTTCCCTAATGAAACGTGAACAAAACAATTTACAAGGCTACATGACAGGAAAATAATTTCCTTATAAAGTACTGTACGTACACGAATTAATTTTCTCAGAACTGAACAAAGTAAGAGTAAGGTATCAAGCTTCTTAGTATTTTAAATCCATATTTATGTTTGACATAGCCTTGCCAGGACGTTTTTTTTTTAATTATGTGCCTTCATACGTCATGATATTTATCAAGAAATATCCCTATTATGCTTACTTATTATAACATGTACTTAGATTAGAACGCAGAATTCCGGTCATTAAAGATTAATTATGTAAGATAAAGAACTCAAACTCACACTACGTGCCTCTCAAACTGACTTGAACTCATTAAAACTTGCAGCAACTATGAAATGACTGAGATGAATCGTTCCACAGTGGTCTCAGAAATTACGATCTTCATCGAGATAATATAGTGAAAATAATTTTGCTTCGAAGTCTTAACCACAATAAACGTTTCTTTGGTTTAGAAAAAAATATACCTACCCATTTTTAAAGAAAGTATTAACCAAGGCCTGACGTGTATTATCTCATAAATAAAGTAAAAAAGCCCACGGATATTGGGTCGTTTTATTGAGGACGCCATTACAAAGTCATTTCACCAGCCGACTCCAGTCTCAGTCCATTGTAGAAGGAAAATCTTTCTACAGTCACGGCTCTCGATGGGATAACGCTGGTGGGCTTTAGTTTGAAAAGGTCCTGAGTGCGACTCGACCTCCAAACAACAACTGACTTAATCCCGAACAACTGAGAGCGCAAACTCGTATAGCAACCAAGAAAGCTATGAAACTTTGTTAAATAACTTTTCAGATAACTTGAAGTTGGCGTATTTGCGCAAAGTTGTAAGCGGAATTCTACCGCGAGCTAATTCAATCTGTACTCGCTTGTAATAAATGTTGTTTTCGCGCAATGTCGATTGGGGGGTTAGTGAAGTTGGTTGGGTACAAAGTTGTGGACTTCACGAAGCAAAACGCGAACTTTTGTAGAACATTTCAGTATAGTTAGTACAATGTTATAATGGAAATAAGCACTTCAAAATGGCGTCGTCTGCAGTTCTGTAGGTGTATGTATATTGATTGCCGGATGTTATTGTTTGATTGATGATAATAATATTACTTTTCTGAAAATTGTCATAGGAAGTTTAATCTTTTGCTAGTTGACATAAGGATCGAAGTAACATTTTCGTGTTTGAAGCAAAGAGCTCAGATGATACAAACCTTTGTCCAAGGCCGATATCGATTTCAAATCTATTTTAAGGAGCTCTTAGATGTCACGAATAATATCAGGTATTTCTCATTATGTTTCCTTTTAACATCATTCAATAAGTGTTCCCCGCGTCCCTTACATTGAATAGAATATTTAGATTTTTTTAGAATAGAATATTTAGATTTGAGCCGTGGTGGCCCAGTGGTTCGAGCAGTTGCCTGTGACGCAAAGGTCGCAAGTTCGAATCCCGACTGTACCAATGAGTTTTTCTGAACTTAAGTACAGTGATTAGTCACACCACGAGCTTTACGGCGAAGGAAAACATCGAGAAGAAACCTGCATACGTCTGAGAAGAAATTCAGAGGCGTATAGTCGTGCTCGATTAACGGTGATGGACTCGCCATCTGTCACGTTGGCACCTAATATACCTCTGGCGGAAAGTGGGTGTGTGGGTATTACCTAGACACCTCTGCCTACCCCTTCGGGGACCCTTGTGGGAAGGTGTGAGGATATATTATATTATATTTTTTTTTTTTGTTTGATTTTCATCTTCGGTATATTTCCACCTACATGACTACACACCCTTTTTTTATATTAATAGTACTTTGTGAGTACTTTTAAGCACTCTGTTGCACCACTGAAAGGAATAAGTCGCAGTGATCGTGTGGCTTATTCCTCAGAGTGGATGTATGTAAGTTTGAGCCCTGCCTATATCAATTAATCATATAATCTAGTTTTAGAACTTAGGTACTTTGACTGGCATCCAATGTTTAAGGTGTGGGCAGAGTTAATATAACAACCACTTTTAATAATAGATATCGTAAGTGGCCAATAGACACATACTTTGACTTGCGCAATGCATTGTGACTTTTACATGAAATATATAATATAAATAAATAAACAATAACAATAAAAAGTATCGACTCATAAGGCGATCTGAATGCTTCAGTGAATTATTTAGTCATTATGTAGAATCTTTTAATTCAAATTCAAATGTCTTTATTGCAATAATGTTTTTTACACACAATCTTACTCTTTCAGAGTAAGTTAACCTTCTATTTTCCTAACGATATTTCATTCAAGCTTTATCTATCTACCGGATCGAGTAAAGCATAGGTTCATGCGAATTAAGGCTCTAAGGACATAGTTCAGTAGTTAAACTTAGTGTAGTTGCGTAGTTGAAGCTCTAAAAACCCGCGGTGGCCGAGTGATTCGAGTAGTTGCCAGCAATACAAAGATTGCAAGTTCAAACCCCGACTGTACCAAAGACTTATTAGGCACACCACGAGTTTTACGTTGAAGCTCGTGATAACATCGAGAGGAAACCTACATATGTTTCAGAAGAATTTCAATAGACGTATGTATAGTCGTGCTCGAGAAGCGGCGATTGACCCGCTATCTGTCACGTTGGCACCTAAAATATGTCCGGCGAAAAGAGGCTGTGCGTGTACTACCTGTACACCTTTGCCTACCCCTTTCTTTGTGGGATAACGTGTAGTGAAGATAAAAACATAGTTATTTAATTATGCATTATGGTATATTCAAGCACATTCGGAATTTACTTCAAGTTTTTAAATTAAAGCGTAATAAAGATATCAATCCATGAATGTCCAAAGTACAAGGCTCATTTCCAACCTAAATTCAACCGTTGCGTTAAGGAAAAGGATCCAAATCAGCTTGCACGGCAGTTTTCCTTACGTTTTTATAAACGAAGTACATTTTGCTCCGCTTCTTTTTATTTGCTTTGAACAATAAATGGTTCTCGACAACAAGACTGTCTTGTACACAGTTCTCGGAATATTATGCGAATGTAAACTGACTGGTTAAATTGGCATTGATTTTATTCGTTCCTTTAGAGATTTAGCATAACGTAAGGTCATGCGTATACTAAAATTGTCGGATGGAGTAATAAAGAATGAGTACAGTTTTGATGAGTGGAGCATAAAAATGGAAATGAGCTTGTGCTCAAAAATGATCTGTGATGTTAGGTATATAAACCACAAATTGAGTTGGAATAACTAATCAACTTTGGATATACAACATAATTCTTTTGTACTGGTTTTGAGCTACTAGTTTTAATCTATTCGATGTCCGAACCTATATTCAAAATCCACGGCTACGATTTATCTCTAGATTAGTATTTAAAGAGAACCAATAGTACTATAGTTACTATATAAATATATATACACACGTTAGTTATTGAACTTTGTGTAAATACCAGTAAGAGTTTTTTTCCAGTGGTCTTACTGGTATATCATACTATATTGTTACGTAATTTAATAATCCTTGTAAGTTATAAACGTGTGTACTTCACCTAACAAATAGCAGATCATATTTTATTGCTCACAAATTGGAAATGAATATGAATCTTATTAATGTCACGTTTGAATCGATTTTCCTTCAACAACGACCTCTAGCGGTAGCTGAAGCTAGGCAAAGGGTACAGGTATTTTAAAATGAACTTAGCGTTCTAGGTCAGAGAGTTCATTTTTAATCGTCTCTAAATTCGTTGAAATAAGCCCGTAGTCTACTTTATTATCGTATTTAATGAATATAAATGAAGGTAAATATTACTTTAGCATTTTCTTAGCCAATTCAATTATTAATGATCAGTTTGGTGCTAGTATATAAATCGTTATAAGTGGGTCGGTAAAATGTGATCTAAAAATATGAAATCAATTTGAGACACCTTTCTTACAAGAAGGCTTTTGCTCTGGATTTTTGACAGGTCCTATTTTAGCTACAATATTGATACTTTGATATTAAGAATACATTACATATCCTCCCGCCTTCCCACAAGGATTCCGAAGGGATAGGCAGAGGTGAATAGGTAATACCCACACACCCACTTTCCGCCAGAGATATGGTGCCAATGTGACAGATGGCGAGTCTATCGCCGATACTCAAGCACGAGTATACATACGCCTTTGAATTGCTTCTCAGACGTATGTAGGTATCCTCCCTATGCTTTCCTTGACCGTAAAGCTCGTGGTGAGACTAATCAATGTACTGTGTTTTGACAAACCTAAAATCTTTACTTTAAGACATAAATTTATTTAAAAACTAGCTGTGCCCGCGACTTCGCCCGCATGGATATTAATAAAAAAATAATTGTTTAGTTTCTAAAATAAAAGTAGCCTGATGTAAAAAGTATTCCTTTTTACATCAGTTATTGGCGGGACTTTCACTGGCAGATCCAATGAAAGTTCGGTCCAGCCGTTTTAGAGATTAGCCGAAACAAACAGACAGACAGTAGGTATATACATTCATATGTATTTTTAGTAAAAAGCGATTATTTTAATATTACAAACAGACACTCCAATTTTATATATTTATATAGATATATATTAATCTATGCACTTCAATTAGACTATACTCTACCAGTTCAATCCGTTCTAAATACATTTTAAGAGCCGTGGTGGCCGAGTGGTTCGAGCAGCACCTGCGACGCAAAGGTCGCAAGTTTGAATCCCGACTGTACCAATGAGTTTTTCTGAACTTAAGTACAGTGATTAGTCACACCACGAGCTTTACGGTACAGGAAAACATCGAGAGGAAACCTGCATACGTCTGAGAAGAAATTCAAAGGCGTATGTAAAAGTATAGTCGTGCTTGAGTAACGGCGATGGACTCGCCATCTGTCACGTTGGCACCTAATATACCTCTGGCGGAAAGTGGGTGTGTGGGTATTATCTATACACCTCTGCCTACCCCTTCGGGGACCCCGTGGGAAGGCGTGAGGATATATTATTATTACATTTAAAATAATAAAACCAACAGAGCAGTTTTCATACTAGTTTTCAAGTTTTCATTCTAGGTCAATAGGAACTTTGTACAAGCGTAGCACTCCTTTGATAAATAATCTACGACGGTGCTACGGCGTAGCACTTCGCTCAGTGCAATATCTACACGCTTTAAACGGGATTGAGTGGATTGCTTTTTAGTCATGTTTGTTATATTATATAAAACGAATACTAATATAAATATTATAAGCAGAACTGTTATTTCTAATAGTCAATATAATTTCCTATTTATGTAAGCTGTCGCGAATAATGGAAAATAACACCAACACTTCACTTTATATATAATATACTTATACCATATTCTGAGGACGAAGCGAATGGGTACATAATTATGTAGTCTAGAGAGAAGTGGCGCTCCCTCTGCCTACCCCGTTAGTGACTTGACGTGATGATATAAAGAGGAAAGATTTGATATTTTCTTTGTTTGTTATAATTTGATACAAAAACTACTAAATAAATTAAATTAAACAGTCACATTTAGAAACCTATATCTTTACCGAGTAACTTAGGTTAGAAAATAGGAAGATTAGATTTTTTTGATATAGCCATGGTGGACGAGTGGTTCGAGTTTAGTTGCCTGCGACACAAAGATCGCAAGTTCGAATCCCGACTGTACCAATGACTTTTTCTGAACTTAAGTACAGTGATTAGTCACACCACGAGCTTTACGGTGAAGGAAAACATCGAGAGGAAACCTGCATACGTCCGAGAAGCAATTCAAAGGCGTTTGTATAGTTGTGCTTGAGTAACGGCGATTGACTCGCCATCTGTCACGTTGGCACCTTAAATATATCTCTGGCGGACAGTGGGTGTATGGGTACTACCTATAAACCTCTGCGTACCCCTTCAGGGACCCTTGATGAGAGATTTTTTTGGTTAGTTTTAGAAAAAATGATCAAAGAAAAAAATTACACGTGGGTGAAAGCTAGTAGCCTATAAAATCCATATAAAAGCGCCAATTTTATTTAATCAAACTGTATACTAGCCTGTAAGTGCTTGAATAAGTAATTTCCATTGCCTAAGGGCTATTCATCCGAACCCTGACTACTAGTATTATTAAATGCCAATGCAATATGAACTCTATTTATTGCTAGTAGAAGCGCAATATTAACTATCGACTTGATTTCTAGTCAATGAGGTCAAATCTCGTATCTGTTAACAGTGTCTTAAAATAGTTTTAAGGTGAGAGGTCATAGGTAGGTGTAATGGACTTTGCTATGAAATAATTCATTTGTTATCCCGTAGGATGGAGTATAATGTAAGCTATTACATACTTAATAATAATAATAATTATTATAAAAAAACATAAATTATAACAAATAAATTAAAAATTTTTACGTGATGGCCAAGTGGTTCGAGCCTGCAACACAAAGAATGCAAGTTTTAATCTCGACTGTACCAATGAGTTTTTCTTAACTTAAGTACAATAATTAGTCACACCACCAGCTTTACGGTGAATGCATGAATTTACTTAACATAGTTAATCATATAAATGTAGGTATATTTTAATAACCTTGTTTTAAGTATTACTTAACTGTGTGTATACTAAACTGTGTTTTCTGTCCGTTGCAGGATGTCACGAAAGTCTCGGCAAAGCTATAGTATACGTCACCTGCTGCAATTGCCCCATGCACCCCGCAGCCCCTCATCCGGGACCCACCCCCCTGCGCCCAGTATCAAGGTCAGTCTATTACTGTTACCAACTGAAGTCTGCGTTTACTAAATACATACATACATATCATCACGCCGATTCCCTTACGGGGTAGGCAGAGAGTATAGAGCGCCAGTTTTCTCTAGACTTACGTACCTCTTTCGCTTCGTCCACATTCATCAGTCTCTTCATACATGCTCGTCGGTTTCGAGTACTCTTGACGTTCCCGTCCTTGAGAGTCCGATCGATTTGATCCAGGTTGGAACGTGATCTTCCACTGCCTCTTCTTGCACACATTTTGCTTTTATTTACTAAATGAGTAATAAACTTTTGTTTACTATATGAGTAGTAAATAACTCGAGACAGTTCTATACAAATTGACCTAGTCCCAAACTAAGCAAATCTTGTGCTATGGGAACTGGACAACGATGTACATGTGTACGTACATATGTAGATCCTACTTCCTACTCATAGACTAAATGCGAAAGTTGGTGAGTATATCTGTTACTCAATCACGCCAGAACAACTGCAAGGAATTAGGTAAATTAATTTTGGCACGGAAATAGATTATAAGCTGGACACATTGGATGTGATTTGTTCCGAAAATAAATCTAGATAAAATTATACTAATGAAATCGATTTTATACGCAAGTGAAATCACGAGGCTCAGTAATACATAAGACATCCAAGAGAACGGAACAAAAAGTCGTGTTCATCTCACAAATATCTGCCCTCAGCGGGAATCGAATCCGCGACATCAAATTTCGCAGCCAGGATCTTTGAGCACTAGTTCAGACGGGTGACTAAGTACGATGTGTTAATCGAACTCCGTGTTGCATAAACTAATAACATTTCATGCGCAATCATTGACATATCAAATATTCACATATTCGTATGACAAAGGTAGCATTCGTGCATACATCCCGCTCGATATTGTGCGGTAATTGTTTCCTGTGGTAGTTTCAAACGGTATACTCGCGCAAAACTTTTATGATAAAAGTTAATTGGATACAAGAATTAAATTGCAATAGCTATCTAAATACCTCTTTCGCTTCATCCACATTCTGACAGAAACATACATATGTCTTGATTCATGACTTGTGTGGTTTGTAATAAGTCTTCAAAGAACTGCCGCTCTACCCTCTCTGTCTACTTTCGTAAGGAATTCGGCGTGATAATATAGATGAAATACAAAACTTATAATAAAAGCCGAGGTGGCCGACTGGTTTGAGTGGTCGCCTGCTATATAAAGACGTCAAGTCCAATGCCGACGTAATAATGCATCACACTATAAGTTTTACAATTAAAAACTACATCGAGAGAAAACTTGCATGTTGAGAAGAAAATCAAAGATGGTATAGTCGTGCTTCATAAATAGCGATAGACTCGCCATCTGTCACGATGGCACCTAAACTCTGCAATCGGCGAAAAGTGGGTGTGTTAATACTAAACACATTGCTGATACGAGATAACGAACATAGCGCCTCTATCGGTGAAAATAATTGTATGATAAACTTCGACCTAATTTAAGTAAAAGACTATTAGTCTTATCTTACCCTTGTTATAAATATTTTAAGTTGTTGACTGGACAGTGGCGCTAGTGTTCCACATTAAAGAAATTGAATGTTACTATAAATAAACATTTCAAAGAATTCAGAAATGAATACCAATTTTTTTCCGTAGTCAATGCTGAGAGCTTTTATTGTTAATATTTTTAAATAAAACTACATCGCGAACTCATCTTTTTAAGTACTTACTCATAAATACACCCCTTTAGGCCAGTTGCGTTTTAAATTCCAACCTGCGTACGAAATACCGGAACTGAGGGAGAGTCTCTGAGCCTCACGTAGTTTTGCTTGTATTCGTAAGATGGCGCTGTTTTGACTTTTCATATTACAATTATGAGAAGTATTGAAGCTAGTTAAGCTAAGTAGAAGTTCTAGCGGAGTAATTTTGATTCTTTTAAGTGTCTCGTGTCTCTAAAACTAATTCGCCGAACCTTAAGTATTTGAGCAGTGGAACGGAGGAGGTGGGTCGCTTGCTGTCATTAGGTACTGCTTAGTACGGACGCACATGGGATTTCAATACCAAGATAAGTCCGCCAATAAATAGAAAAGTCGCAAACGTAATTGTGCATTATAATATAAAATAAAACTGCATTAGATTTTCGTAACTATGACTAGATTTTCTGGCTATGGTACCTACTACATAATATTATATGCTTTGAGTGTTTGATTTAAAGTGTCATTGAAATTAATGTCATAAAAATGATTTTCGGCATTTACTTTACATTCAGATTGTAATACTGAAAATTATTATTTTTATCATTTGTGTGTATATAAACTTATTAATATAAGTTTATTCACAATTTTGTTTTACGCAGCATTCTTTGCGGACACTCGGAGATTTTCACGGTTTTCTAGCTTAGTAAGGCTTATGAGAAGTCCCATGACTGTACAGTACTTGTTTTGAAGTATATTTAAATACATACTGGGGCGACAATACTCGAACCTGCATTTTTTATAGTGCACGTATCTACTTACCGAAGCAATGCCCAACACAACTCTATATTAAATTAGAAATAAATACTGCATATATTATTGATTTAAGGTTTATTATTTACATAAATTTACATAAATACGCACATGTCATTACGTCGAGTCCCTGACGGGGTAAAATCACACCTTCGTTCGAATCTCTTAATTTTTTTTTATTAAGAAAAGTAGTATTCCGAAAATAAACAAGAAACAAACTAATTTGGACCAAAAGAATGCCACAAATAACTCCAAGCAAACAAATGAATCCATCAAATCCGGATTGAGTAAACAAAATTCCTATCAAAAAGCAAATCTATTTAGTTGTCGTTAGTTAGGTATCGTGGCTCCCCCAGGCGCATTCTTGTTGGAACTATTCCATTTGACCTTTCAGTATTTATTTACAAAGCAAATCAACTATTTATTTATTGGACGGTCGCTTTGATCGCCAAATGGCACTGTACAAATACAGGATTGTCCTTGCAGTGAAAGGGTCATGCTCGGTTAAGGTGGATATTCTTCAAATTAAGTCCATGTTTAAAGACGTAAGAAGTTTGTTATTCCTTACGTATATTTAAAATGTATATGTTTTCTTATTGAATATTGCGACATATCGCACTATTAACGGTCTAGTCATGCTCTAGTTGTACATTTTATAGTACATGGCCCCATGGGAGCCTAATATCACAGAATACGAACACAATGATGCCGTATAAATTAGTCAAAATTATATGCCATCTTTTATTAATAATAATACCAACCTAGACGTAATAATTGATGTATAAGTAGAAATAAAAATTATTCAGTTATCGAGTATTACACGAATACATCTTATCCACATTACAGTCTAACGTCTAAGAAAAGGGTTTTCTTTTCACGGACCGATAACGGAGCTGAAAGCGACCCTCGTCCGGTGTTTGGTTACGTTTGACTTCCTATTAGAAATTGATGTCCTCCTAGACACTGTTCATGTAAGCTTAATAGTTATCTGGACACGGATTTTTTTTCAGGATAAAATGAAACCTACGTGTATATTTTTCAGTCAATTTCAAGGTGTAGCTAATTCCTTTTCTATATTCTATTAGTATACATACATATACTCACGCCGAGTCCCTAACGGGGCAGGCAAATAATAGAGTGTATATCCCTCTTTTCCGCTCCGCTCATCATATCTCTTCATATATGCTCGCCTTCAATAAAATTAGTATTCAATAAATATCTACACATTCATCCTTATAATTTTTATTAACAAATAACGTTCACACTTATCATATTAGGATTCCATATTTTAGCAATTAATAATAATATTAGGATAATAAATAAATAATAAATAATTTATATTAGGATTCCGTATTGTTTTTCATCTATTCCCAAATGTTTTAGTAGATTTTAATATCGTTGGTGATTTACAGGCCGTGGTGGCCGAGTGGTTCGAGCAGTTGCCTGCGACACAAAGGTCGCAAGTTCGAATCCCGACTGTACCAATGAGTTTTTCTGAACTTAAGTACAGTGATTAGTCACACCACGAGCTTTACGGTGAAGGAAAACATCGAGAGGTAACCTGCATACGTCTGAGAAGAAATTTAAAAGGCGTATGTAATAGTCGTGCTTGAGTAACGGCGATGGACTCGCCATCTGTCACGTTGGCACCTAATATACCTCTGGCGGAAAGTAAGTGTGTGGGTATTACCTATACAGTTCTGCCTACCCTTTCGGGGACCCTTGTGGGAAGGCGTGAGGATATATGGTAATTTACACTGATGATATTATATATGAGATCAGAACGTAACTTATTTACATTACACGTGAAGTAACTCAATAGCGTTCAGAAGAAAATAAAACTCTGAGCAAGGCAAACCTTACCTTATTATTTTGGTATTTTATAAATTATTTTATTTATTAATTATCATTAAACCTTAAAATAATATATTGAAACATATACAGTACCATTGGTGTGTCCCCAAAGAACTCCGGGGGTTATTTTCGTACGGTAAATCTGTCTTTAATCTGGCGAGTGTTAAGTGATTAAGTACTCAGCAAGTGGCCGGGTCACTAACACGCCTATTTGTTAAACAGCTATACTACTTACATACCCTGTTGTAGCGTTGGTCAGTTACCCCTAAATTGTATCGATAAGTGCTTAGTATCGATACTCGTTTCATTTTATATAATAACAGGTAAATTTGTGGTCTGCAAGTCTAGGGAGAACTGACGCTCTACTCTCTCAGCCTACCCCGTGAGTGACTCACGTTAGGATATGGATGTATCGCATAATAATTTATTTAATGTCAAGGCTAGATCCAAGAGCTGTAATGGCTGAGTGTCTCAAGTAATATGTAATAGAAAATAGAAATTGCAGGTTGGAATTCCAACTGCAACATTTAGTTTTTGAACTTAAGTACAGTTATAAATGAAACCATGACTTCAATTATATGGTATAATTAGGTAAAGATTTAATATATTTTAAACATATTTAAAATATATTTAAAATATAAGTTCCAAATTGTAGTCGCAGTGAAACTGGTAGTGGACTCTTAGTATGACTATTAGGGTGAGTAAGGTGTTCAAATCTCCAAAAATAATGATTTTGCTAGCAGAGGGGGCAACCAACCCAATTTATTATAGCTACTAGCGAATTAGTGCATCTAATTATAATTATAATATTTTATATGAGTCTTAAAATCTTAAATTTTTTAAAATTCCCAACAGCATCCCTACACAGTCATAATGTACAGTTCCACTGCTACGATTCGTAGAGCCACGTAGCCAATGCTACGAAACTGTGCGCCAGTATGTAGCTTTCATCATAGTCATAGACCAACGTATCAGTAACGATATTCAATAGTAATAATATCGAATATCGACACAGACGGCCATCATATCCCAACCGGCATCCCTAGCCGGAACGAACGCCGAAGGAAGGCGATATTTCTTTCGAGCGGCAACTACCTCGCGCCTTTTCATCCGTTATTTACTGCCATCCCCGCAATGTCCGATTGAAATAACGACTAATTGTTATTTATTGACTGTTGAAACAGGCAAGGGTATTGAACCTCACTGGTTGAGTTGTTATGTGTTTTTGAAATTGCTTAGTGTAAGCGTTTTAGAAGTAAGAGAGCATAAGCTCACGGGCCAGATGTCGTTCCATAACGTGTTGTTTTAAATTTAACATTAGCATTATGATTTAAAGAGCGTGACAGGAATAGATTTACTATGACTAAAACATATCGCATTGATAATATGGAACATTTAAACAAAACTGTGTCAAAAATCTACAGAAAATGTATTGATGAGGAAATTTTTAATCCATTCGTCGAATGAATTAGTCGTTTCTCCTCTACCATACTTATCTCTTCATTTATTTTTTGGGTCTTCTACGAGGAAAGACGAATTTTCGTTTACCGTTTTTACTATATTTCAACAATACCTATTTGTACACAGTTAAGGCAGAATATAATCCGTAAGACAATTAAATAGCAAAATATCCAATAACTCTTGTACACGTACAGCGTATATTGGTTGTCACAATAACTTACAACCGCGCGATTTCACCTCCTATATTGTTCCCGAGCGAGTACTTGACGATAAACGCCGAGGCATTTCCCGATAAACACGCGTAAACGTGCGATTCACGACAATTCGCTACTCTGTATCTCGATAGGCAATTTTTCTTTATAATGGCTTAGTTCCATCTTACAGGAAGCGTGTCGGAATTACGGGATTATATTGTAGCAACACGTTTTCGTAAATATTTTTTCGGCTGTAACGGAATTCACAAAACAATTGAAAGCCAAAATAGTCGTCAGCTAGTAAAAAGAGGTCAAGGAGACAGCTATTGAGCAAGACCAAAAGAGAAAGCTGCATTAGATACATAATATCGAACAAGCATACGTCCCACCTGATGGGAAGCGGTTACCGTAGCCT
This sequence comes from Drepana arcuata, assembly GCA_016069955.1. Taxonomy (NCBI): domain Eukaryota; kingdom Metazoa; phylum Arthropoda; class Insecta; order Lepidoptera; family Drepanidae; genus Drepana; species Drepana arcuata. Next base: position 23,940 of record JACCPG010011014.1, on the reverse strand, counting down.
ATTTACGCTCACGAAGTGTCACTTGCGCGTTGCCACTCTGTGTTCGGAGAGTTATACTATGTTGGCAGCATAACAATCTTCCTCCATCCCCAAGCAGCTTATTATTGGAAACTCTATTCATCGCACACGAACACAACAAAAATAATGTGTTATTTGGCCACGGACTTCCATAAAGCAGAGGTCCTTTCCCAGTGGGGCAGGTCCAAATTGGAACGGGAAACCCGTCATGTCCCACCTCTCTCGGCTCAACAAAGCCAACCAAATCAAAGCGAAGTATAATATACCATCTATGAAGGTTGCATATAGCTATTAGTTAATGGTGTACTTATTTATACAGATATTAGAGTCGTGGTGGCCGAGTGGTTCGAGTAGTTAGATACCTGCAACACAAAGATAGCAAATTCCGGTACCAATACCAATGAGTTTTTCTGAACTGAAGTACAGTGATTAGTCACACTACTAGGTTTACGGCGAAGGAAAATATCGAGAGGAAACCTGCGTGAGAAGAAATTCAAAGGCGTATGTAAAATTGTAAAGTCGTGCTTGGGTAACGACGGACTCGCCATCTGTCAAGTTAGGACCTAAAATATATCTCTGGCGGAAAGTACACACCCACTTTCCGGACTAACTAACTATTACACCTCTAGTCTAGCCCTTCGGGGATCCTTGTGGGAAGGCGTTAGGATGTATAAATAAAAAACTTCAAAATATTATGTAACGAGCCGAATAACAATAACAATAACAAGTTGAAAATAAAAAAAATGTGAGGCGTCACGAGACGCCTGGCAGATGTGAAACATCGACATTATTTTGTAAAAGTAATATGCAGAAAAGAACAGATTGTGATAGGAACTAAATATGTCATAATGATAAAATAAAATATTAAGTTTTTTTTTCTAGATAAAGATGACTATTTATTGAATAAACATTTATTTTCATTTTATACTTAATTCGTACCGTCGTCGACTTCTGTAATAGTTATATTCGATATTTCCTCTGAGGACGGTATTACTGTGACAATTGGTCGATGGTAACTGAAGTATGGCAACGCGTCGCCACGGCATGCGTCGCCACGCCAGAAATCGGTTTTACGTGCGGCTATAGATGTTTCACATCAAAAACACTTACAAAAGTCAAGACACTTCAACGTTATAAGTATATATAGTCAGCTGCACATACAAGACGTGACCCGCAGCCACAGAATGCCAACCTCCTAACGAGTTTATGAACGCACCCCCGACGGGCTGCCATCTTAAAGGGATTTGCACTTTCTAACTAAATTGTTGTCTGCTCTTCTGGAAATGGATATGACCAATGCCGGATTAAATTTGAGATGGGTGTACAGTCCCATCGACCACTGTTTCTTAAATTTATTTAAGGCTAAGTTACCTATTTTTAAACTACATTTTATTTGTCAAAACACAATTCTTACCTTTTATGGTTGTATGATCCTTGTATGGCTGTATCCTATCCAGCCTTAAAAAAGGGTATGTTTACATTTCTTGTCATAAGTAATTTTTATTATTCCATAATTAAACTAATCCAAAGAAAAGCCTTTACTAAGTCTATATATATATGATAATGTTCCATGTCCTGAGCTACTTTTCAACACAGTTTCCCAGCCGCCGGTGTGATGCAGCCAGCGGGGGGTCTGTCCGTTTTTGTCACCATATGACGATTCATTACTAATATTAATAAAAACAAAATATTATAAAATAATTTAAGAGCCGTGGTGGCCGAGTGGTTCGAGCAGTTGCCTGCGACGCAAAGGTCGCAAGTTCGAATCCCGACTGTACCAATGAGTTTTTCTGAACTTAAGTACAGTGATTAGTCACACCACGAGCTTTACGGTGAAGGAAAACATCGAGAGGAAACCTGCATACGTCTGAGAAGAAATTCAAAGGCGTATGTATAGTCGTGCTGGAGTAACGGCGATGGACTCGCCATCTGTCACGTTGGCACCTAATATACCTCTGGCGCAAATTGGGTGTGTGGGTATTACCTATACACCTCTGCCTACCCTTTCGGGGACCCTTGTGGGAAGGCGTGAGCTATAATAATAATAATATAACTAACCTTATAATATTTATTTATATAAATATTATAAGGTTAGTTAACTTCAGATATTTTGATTTCTTAGATTTTTGATAAATAATGTTCAAATAACAATTCCTAGAGCCTAGTAACCATCAGCGATGCACATGAATTATTATTTGCGAATTTACACGCGTCAGAATCCAGATCAATCCGGTGATGATCCATGCATTAAGTATTCATCTCGCGACATTAGTGGCAGCCGTTATTAAAACCACCTGTAAAGCCTTCTCCTTGAGTTGTCGACGCGCTACACGTACCGAGGAGACGAGGGGTCCCTTCCGCCCTTGTGACTTTTGTCTCGAATCTCGGCTCACGTCTTGGACATCGGGGACACGTCTTACAGAATTAATAATAAGCCAGCCGGGTGTGGTTTGGGCCGCAATGTGCCGAAATTTCTAACCCTCATTAAGGGTCCTTTGCACTCGCCGCGCGCTCCAAACTTTCGGCGTTCGCGCTCGCGTTCGCCTGTTGTTTATTGGTGTTGCCGACATCTTGCTTCTTGTAGCGGGTTTTAATAGTCGAATTAAGGATGTTCCAAGCGTCTGTTGGAGACATTACAGTCTTTGATATTTATTTTACTTTGCCACGTAATATTTCACATGGCCACAGAGAAATATAAAGATACTTATAAAACGGCCGTGGTGGCCGAGTGGTTCGAGCAGTTGTCTGCGACACAAAGATCGGAAGTTCGAATCCCGACTGTACCAAGTAGTTTTTCTGAACTTAATTTCAGTGATTATTCACACTACCAGCTTTACGGTGAAGGAAAACATCGAGAGGAAACCTGCATACGTCTGAGAAGAAATTCAAAGGCGTATGTATATTCGTGCTTGAGTAACGGCGATGGAGTCGCACACTATCACGTTGGCACCTGATATACCTCTGGAGAAAGTGGGTGTGTGGGTATTACCTAGACACCTCTGCCTACCCCTTCGGGGACCCTTGTGGGAAGGCGTGAGGATACTTATAAAAAAAACACATCTGGTTGTGTGGTATCAGTAGACCAACAAAGTTGAGATTGCAACAGTACAACGTATGTGAATATGTGCCTTTCGGATGATAACAGGTATCTGTCACATTGTTATTTAAATATAAGCCCTTTCGCGTACTCAAGCAGGATGTCAATGATATACATACAATTTTGTTTTAAACGTCGAATAAACAGTGCTTCCTTAAAAAGTTTAACTTGATTATGTTTCCGTATCACAATTGGACTAGTAAGTTAAAGTAGTAGTAGTGTGCTACGTACGATATCTCTATTGATCTAAGTTCATTAGCTAAGTAGCATCTTACCAATAACCAATCTTCAGTTCTCATTCATCTCTTATATAGGTGTAAGAATGAAAGAATTTAGAACGATTCACTTTTAATATCCTAATAGTTTTAATACGTTGTTACAAGTAAGGATAACCGCACTTTATGTAAATGTCAAACAAGATTGTTAGCAAAGTATCAGGCCACGATGACAGTGGGTTGTCACTCCTGCCCGCGGCCATGATAGTTGAGGGAATAAACAGGAGTATAACACGCCGATGACAACTGAACAACTTGTTACTTGTTCAATGAGGCCCTTAACTTGATAACTTAGTTATAGTCTTTAGGCTATTCTAATGCCTCGTTGCCAATTTTATGGGTTTTATTATGTTTAATCGTGTTACATTTATGCACGAATAAAATAAATATTAAAGACAGCCATGGTTGAGTAGTTTGATTTATTTGTTGCAAAATGAGATAGCGAGATCGAAACCCGGTGGTCTGTTCTTTCAAAGCTATATTATATCATGGCCGGTCATGGCCAGCGACCGAATGTGACCTATGAACCTGTCATCCGTTCACACCCAAAAATGTCAACGGAAAAAAAAACACTGTTATTCCTCTGCCTACCCCTTCAGAGTTTAGTATGATATATTAGGAAAATATATACAGAAAATTATGTGTTACTGTGATAGCTTAACGCTAGTGATAACTTTTTCAAACCTGTTTGTATGAGTATAATAAGTGATATAAACTAATTTTGTCTGAATAATTTGCATTTACCTAAAGTAATAATAATAGTATTCTTTATATCTCTCACATTATTCACTTATCCTCAACTATATAGAGCTGCAAAGCCTACGTTCGTCTATAAAATAACAACTAAACCTCAATCTTTCAGGCTTGTATATATACTTTACATAATAATAATATATGCTCACGCCTTCTCACAGGGACCCCGTAGGGGTAGGCAGAGGTGTATAGGTAGTACCCACACACCCTCTTTCCGCCAGAGATATATTTTAGGCGCCTTTACTCGCGCACGACTATACACTCCTTTGAATTGCTTATATATGCATATATAAAATTGAAAAAAAAAATTCAGTTACCAAAATAGAAACCTTTACGTACACAACTCGCGCACGACTATACACTCCTTTGAATTGCTTATATATGCATATATAAAATTGAAAAAAAAAATTCAGTTACCAAAATAGAAACCTTTACGTACACATTTTAATTATATGCTCACGCCTTCTCACAGGGACCCCGTAGGGGTAGGCAGAGGTGTATAGGTAGTACCCACACACCCTCTTTCCGCCAGAGATATATTTTAGGCGCCTTTACTCGCGCACGACTATACACTCCTTTGAATTGCTTATATATGCATATATAAAATTGAAAAAAAAAATTCAGTTACCAAAATAGAAACCTTTACGTACACATTTTAATTCAAACTGAAAACATGGCAAAAGGAAGGAAGGTAAGCCTTTTAAGACGCGCCTATCCAAGGAACGGAAATTCATAATAATTTCAACGGAGTTAGGGTGAAATCATTTCGTAAAATCAAAAGTTCGCTTCAAATTTCAATTACTTATTCGTTCGATGCGTGTGCTGCATGCGAGGGTCTTGTAGGAAATGAAATAACACTTAAACGTGATTTACTGTGGAAAATATATTATAATATGAATGCTACATTGTTTTCTTAATGCAAATCGTAAGGCGTGCTGTGCACCTACGTGCTTTCATTTCGGCATGATGAATGACTTTGTGTTAGCAGAAGATAATTAAATCCTCATTTGAATTGAGTAATTCTTTTTCATATTTTAGGTACTGGCAACCGAATGTATACTGCCAGTATCGAAAGAGGCTTAAACGTGCGTATAGAGTGACGTATCTATTCGATAGCGTGAACATACAAATGCCTCGTCTCTAGTACTTCTAAAGTTCTTTCAACTTACAGTGACACTGACAATCCAGAGAAATAACCCGAGGTAATTAAAATGGCTTTGTAAGAGGAAATTCCCAGTGGAAACTATTCATTGCATATCTATTAATGTATTTATCATATATTTCATGTTCACGATAATACAATTGTATTATCGTGAACATGACTGGTCAACTTACTACTGCGTATATGACTCTACTCCAAGACGTGATGCTTTCTGGTCCTGAATCATCATTGTTTAATAGTTGTCTGACCATCGGGTTGATGATCTACCTATCTTGTTTCACTTATCAATCAGGACGTTATCTGCCCTGCCCGTCTAGACTAAATATATTTTTGTTGGTGTTCACGCTATCCAATATTAGTTAAAGATATCTTATATCGTGGACCCTAATGGATAAGGATTTTAAATTGAGCGGCTGGTCTAATCATCCCGCTTAGCCAAGAACCGGCGCTCATCAACCTAGTTATCTTTCACATACCTACAGCTATTTTATTCCGGCACATTCCTGCTACAAATATTTGATAAACATCTAGTAATTATAAGTCAGACTATGTATTCAGTCAAAACTTTCCCTTTTTATAATATAAAGTAAATACTCACTTTAAGTAGAATCCGATTGATGCTCTAATTTGCTAATTAAACTTACTTCATATATCCTTTTCTATAAATAATAATATATCCTCACGCCTTCCCACAAGGGTCCCCGAAGGGGTAGACAGAACTGTATAGGTAATACCTATACACCCACTTTCCGCTAGAGGTATATTAGGTGCCAACGTGACAGATGGCGAGTCCATCGCCGTTACTCAAGCACGATTATACATACGCCTTTGAATTTCTTCTCAGACGTATGCAGGTTTCCTCTCGATGTTTTCCTTCACCGTAAAGCTCGTGGTGTGACTAATCACTGTACTTAAGTGCACTGCATTTTATTATTAGTAAAATATTAGTAGTATTTGAACAGCTTATAAAATTGTAGATAGAGCAGGGTCATGATATTCCAAACACCTAGACGATCCCCAAATGACTGCACAATAAAATTATTTCCTCAAGAAAATGAGCGTCCGAACAAAAACATAACACAAAAGTTGGGCGAAGCGCGTCCTGCGCTGAATTTATATCGCCTCGGAACAAGAAAACAAAAGTGGAGTCGCGCCAAAGGTACATTATCTTAACAAAGTACGGCAATTAGGTACACGTTCCACATCTGACTCTAATAATTTAAATATGATAAAACAAAGTAAGACGTTGAAGCCCCCGCTAACTTATTTATAAATTCTCCGAAGAAGGCCCAACCCTTCCCCCGTATAATGCAATAAAAGGGGCACTCATATAAGTATCACCGCTTTACGGGCACTGCGATAGTCGCTAATCCTTCTCCTCACCGGCCGTGATCTTTGTTTATTAGATTTTCCGATCGTTATATTAACTTAATGGCTGCTTTTCAGTATTTACGACAAGAAAAAAGATATTTCTTTCAAAAATTATTATCAATATACATATTCGCAAACCTTTTTTCTTGCTTTGGGAAGGCATTCTCAAAGTGGTAGGCAGAGCTATAAAATGTGCTGATGTGACAGATGGCGACAATTTCATAGAAGAAAGTCACTCAGAAACTATTTATTATATATCTATGAAATTTATCTTTCACATGACTTGTAAAAAATATTTAAGGCTTTACTTCGCCATGACAAATACAGGAATAAAGCTTAAAAAAATTATATACTTGGTGCTTGAACTTCTGATTCTAAATTTACAGGTCATGCTTAAAGAAGCCCACCATAATTTTACACACCATTATTTACTTAATCTTAATATTTACTTAACATCTAGAAAAGAGTCAATAATCACAGTAAACAGTTAACTGAACTAATTATGCATAAAATAATAATATAATTTTAATCGATACTGCACTCTATGTTCTCGTACTTAACGCATTTTTCTGTTTGAACATTTCAAGTAATTGCGATAACCAGATGAAACGGGTCTTTGTTCTGTAGTTCCACATCGACATTTGGAACAAAAACAAGACAAGAGTAGATCGATAGGCCACAATCCTTAGCAAGATCTCGGGGCGGGCTCAAAGCTATAAAATTACAGATCAAAACTCCATCGACCCGGTGGCCTTTATTCGAACTCAGCGGAGCGCACTATCAAAGAAAGTCTACTTAGGAGTTAGCGTCTTAGGGTCGCCAAGTTTGTCAGAAGGGTTAGGAGATGCGGGCACGCGTACGAGTACGTTTTTGAATGTAAATAGTCTTGCTAGGGGTCTTGTATGAATTAAATTTAAGTAATTAATGGGCGCCCAAGACGTTCGGGCTAGCGCAATTAAGATCAGTCGGGGGAAGATCAAAAATGTTGCGTAAAGCGCAGGCAAATGGTGCTGGTAGTGAATCGAATATACCAAGTCGAATTACATGGCGGCCCAATGGCTAAGTGTTCTATAGCTCTGCCGGGGAAGCTTCAAGCCACGTGTTCGATCCCTTGTGTAATCAACATGAGTATTCTAGTCTTGGACATTTGGTCTATAAAAGTGTATTATGTTTATCAATGTCTATATCTCTTAGTCAAGCTCTAAACTCAATTTGAGTAGGTGACACCAAATAAAATTATTATAACCATGAATTAAATATGAATTTCCTTATAATTAATATAGTTAATTTGTGCGTGTGTTAATCATTGCACTCCTCCTAAACGCGATATTTATGAAATTTTGTTCAAGTGGATTCGAGAATGGTTTAGATTCACCCGATGGGTGGCGCTGCGATCGTGTTTCAGGAAACGGTTTTTTCACCTAAGCGAAGCTAGGTGGACTGCTAGAATTATATACGACCATGCTGCAAGCATGGAATAGAGCCATGTAAATAATTTTGGAGTTTTAATCGTAAGTGTATGTTTAACCTTCTCGTCGGTTCATGTAGGAATAATTTAAGTTGATAACCCGCTAATATGATATTAACCCGACGCGAACTCGCTGCGGCCTGTGGGACCGTACAGGTCATCCATTAATTATAATGAACACATATGCGAGGGTTAAAAGGGAAGAAATATGTTCAGAAAGGGTTTCTCAGAACATTATTTTAAGACGTTGTCATTTGAATCATATGGGAATCTGCGTGTTGGAAATACCACAATTACCGTAGATATGTTGGGAATATTCAATTTATAAAAAATAAATCAGGGAAAATTCAATGGTACAAGTTCTTGAAAATTAAACTTTCTCAAACTTAGAGGCATTATCAACCTCTTTTTGCAGTCTTTATACTCAGATGTCAGAGTGGCTGGTGGCGAGACTGTCGCTCTGACCAGTCTAAGTTATCTAAGTCTTAAGTTATCTTGTTTAACATTTATAGGTGAAGATTTGTTATTAGCATTTAGTTATATTTATGATTCTATTTACATGTATTACTTGCTGTAAATCTTCCTGCAATAAATAATTAAATAAGAATTCCTTCTTATAGAAATGTTGGTCTCTCTCTAACATAAGCGCGCGAGAAAAATCACTATTCTACTAAAGTTAGGAATATCAGGGTTTTGATCCTGTAATTGCTATAAACTAAATGTAAATATGCTGTCAATGTTAGGTATTGGTTCCGCGACGATACAAGCCTTTTTAAATGTGTATCAAGTACCATCAGAGAAACTCAATAACTATCTACGACGACCGTCTGGTCTAGTGGTTAGAGCTTCTGACCACGAAACTTAGGATCGCGGGATCGAATCCCGCTGAGGGCAAATATTTGTGTGATGAACACGAGTATTTGTACCTTAGTCTTGGATGTCCTATGCATTTATGTATATAACTATCTATATAAGTAAATATATCGTTGTCTTGTTACCATAACACAAGCTTTGCTTAACTTGGGACTAGGCCAATTTGTGTGGAATTGTCCCGGGTATTTTTTTATCTAGTTTTTGATGAGTGGTTTATGGACTACGGTAATCGCTTATCTAACTACGCTAAATCATCGGGCTGTATATTGATAGCACCATAATTGTATAAAGAAAAACAATTTTCTCTATATTCCTTTGACAGGAACGAACCGTTTTATCGCAAACGTAAGTTTCAAGAGGTAAACGTTCGAATTACCAAGTTGCGAGCGCCTTAAGCAATTGGATACCTCTCAAAGTGCAAGAAGATACGTCTATCGGACGATAACTTGATCAAAGCGAGCTCCTAATCGACAGAACGTCAGAAGTACAAATAATATACCATTATACGTGTTGCAGACGGGTGATTAAGGCTTATCCACGAAATTATGTTTGTCCAAGACGGAAACTTCTTTATTTGATACGAAATACATCGTTTATCGATTGTGAAATAAGCTATTGTAAGGTTCAAGACCCAGAAGCTATCGAAGCTAAAGGGTGACAAGGCCTATACATATATGAATGCGTTCCTTAGTTTATAATTAAGAAGTCAGTATTTTATTTAAATACTAGTTAGTGTGGGTACTACCTATACACCTCTTCCTACCCCATCGGGGGCCCTTGTGGGAAGGCGTGATATAAAGATTAAAAGTGATATTTGGCGGAAATATTAATGTAATGTGTGTAAGGTGTAAAGGACTGGCTGGAGACCTTTGGTGTTGCCATTGTTCGGTAACGAAGCAAAAGTAGAGTTGGAACGGCGGTGGCAACTTACCAAGAGGCGGGTAAGTGGCCCTTATGCCGGCTTTGGCTGATTTAGTAGTATTGAATCAAAGCAAAAACTGAAAAGCACTATGCGAAACAATTAAAAATATAAATTGCTTCAGAAATTCATGATACTTCTGTATCGCGAACTAATAACCTCTGGCTCTGCATTCCGATTTGTAATCCATTACGCCAGAGGGCTGTGGTGTACGAGCACGAATAATACAACTGTATAAATCAACTACAATAGCTTATGGATCTAAGACAGAGGCATAGGAACGATATCAGACGAATCGAATAATATTTCAGAGACTATGTTTTATACTGGGTATTACCGATTGGATTTGTACCTAACATTTTGAGTACAAAACCAATTATTTCTAATACTTAATAATCAGAGACCTCAACCTTGTAGATGCTCGACGAGTAACACAATATTAGTTTTTGTATTTATTTTAACTACCCTTAGGTATATGTATAAATAATAACCACCGACAATATTTACAACAAACGTTAGTAAAACTTCTAATATGTTATTTCAGTTAAATCATTTGTATAGGAATGTACACAGGCCAGTCTTTACTGGTAGGTATTATGGACTACTATAGACGTTAATATACCGCCTTGCCACCGTCAGTCATGTGAAACGGCATTTGTCCCGTGTTAAATATTCAAAGAACAAGACAGGGTAAGTCTCCCGGGTCGAAAAGTGCCAGGGTCGGGGTAACCCGCGACCGCTCATGCGTCCCTAATTTCCGATTTGTCGACTAAAGGGTTGACTGATTAGCATCTGACTTGTCACAACGCATCAATTCGCCTTTGTTAGTGATGTCTGACTGAAAATCGGGTTTGATTCATGCTATTTCGCCTGTGAAATTATAGGCTAATAAGTCTCGGAGTGGTTTATGTTACTGATGTACAATTTACTGTTTAGTTTAAATGTCTGTGTTGAATGAAAATAACCCTTCGTGTTTCCAAAATATCGTATATGGAAATTAACTTAAATAATGAAATAAACATACGTATCATCCCTGACGGGGAGCCAGGTCTTTCTAGAATTACATACCTCTTTCGCTTCCACATTCTTCCATATTTATGGTGATGACAAATACTTTAGTAAATTTCTGATATAAATACTTAAATTATAAATAATTGATTTGCTTGCTTAATAAAAAATACTTAAATAAAAAATATGTTACATCCACATGGATCGGTTGTGCTGGCAGAACCGCGCTTAGTCCGTTCCACAAACTGCAATAGCATTGCAACTCGCTTAACGAAACATCGCTTATCAACATGCGGGTTGGTTGTATTTATTGTGTGAAAAAGATATTCTATTTTGTTTAACATATACAATGTATATACGTAATTGGAAAAGTAACAAAGGCAGAACATTTAAAAGTCACAAAATCTAACAAAACATAAAGTTTACCAAGCATAAAGAAAATAAAACCGTTCCCCTCGACTTGTAGGTATTTTCCAATGGAATGAACGAAAAAGTTTTCGAAGTTCTTATCTGACATAGGGGCAGGCAATTGAATATATCAGTTAAATAAACCTTTTTAGTCTAGACGGTGTGTACCCATAAGGTTAGACTAAATATATGCACTATGTAGAAGTATTTAGATACTATTTTCCTTTCATCAAAATACTGATTTAGTCGTGTTTGATGATTAGTATATTAGGTGAAAAGTAAACACAAACAAAAATTGTATTGCTTTTATAATGTACTAAGCGTGTGAAGCACGCTCGATCCGCCAATGGCTACCTACCCACAAAGAGCTCTTATATTCTATCTGAAAGAGACTGCTAAGTCTTTAAAAAATGACCTGTAACCCATTGAAGTGCTTCTGGGAAAGCGTGAATATAATAAATAATAATGGTGATAAATATATGTATTGAGCTATGGTGGCTTAGTGTATCAAGTGGCCTGCAACACAAAGTTTGCAACTTCGAATCCCGTCTGTATCCCCAATGAGTTTTAGACGTATTTACAGTAATTAGTCCCACCTCGAGCTTTACGGTGAAGGAAAACATCTAGAGGAAACCTGCATACGTTTGAGAAGAATTTCAAAGACGTATGTTAGGTAATGCTAGAGAAACGGCGAAGTGCGCTCATCTGTCATGTACGTGGATACTAGCTATGCCGACCTTCTCTTATGACTCTACTCATTCGGGTACCCTTGTGGGAAGGCGCGTAGACATATAAATATTATAACCACGGTCAAATAATATTAGCTACCCTCTACCTACATCAGAATTTTGTTTTTTCTCAAAAACAACTCGAAATCGCCTCGTCACATCACAGAGGGTGGTTTCCACAGCATTAGGCCGGTAACGACACATGTAATCCGCACGACTGTCCTCCGACACCTCATAAATATGTCATTTATCATTGCAAACATTGCCATTGTCATCTCTTTGTAATGTGTTAAGTACGTCTTTACTTTTCGGTGGTAGTCTATATTTATTGCCATATTAAAAAAACTTATTTTTTATTAACTGACGAGATGGATGGTTACCGTAGCGTGAGGTATCTTAAAGCTAACTAAATACTGCACTGCACGCACGAGTTTCCTCAACTTAAATAATAAATAATAATAATATATATATATAATGATATAAATTCCTCTTGATGCCTTATTTATCAGAATATCTAATAAATGCTTTTATGTATAAAAGAAAACATACAGAGTTAATGTTCTAGTTTTAAGTGTTTTTAAACTTGTAATAAGTTTGACTAAACACTGGGTTCTCACAACAGCTAACTATTATCCGTCCGCACTGAATGAGTGTCGAGCATATTCATTTGTTTTAACTCTGTGTGATTATTCTCAATAACGAGCTTAGTAATTAATGGCCGGTTAGATGTTTGATCCCCATGACGTTTTTTTTATTTTTCCACATAAAAAACATATACCTACAAATAAAAATTGAATTGCACTCTGTATCTGCATGCGCAGGCCTAGAATAATTTGAATGGTCCGTTGGGCTGCGTTTGGTGGCGACGTATCGGCTGTCACATTACCGCCCCAGCCTCTGGTGTTATTATCAAAGTTTTTGAAGGGTCTCCGGTCGCCGGCGCGACGCCGACCTGGCAGCGCTCCGGAGATGGATGTTCAGAGAGTATGGAGTAACATTTTTGGAAAAATTATTCGTTAAATATTCAGTTTGTAAACACAAATAAGTTATTTATTGAACATACAGTTCCTATAATGGTCAATTAGTAATTACAGTAGGCTAATAGGTCCAATAGTAAATATTTAAACTCCTTAGTAAATAATACAAGGCTCCCCTTTGCATTTCCACTAGTGTGAAGATACTATAAACGTTTTGTTTTACCAATATACAAAAATACATAAAATAAAATACAAATATATAATAGAATATCCTCACGCCTTACCACAAGGTCCTCGAAGGGGCTGGCAGAGGTGTATAGGTAGTACCCAGACACTCACTTTCCTCCTTTTGTTTTATTTCTTCTCAAACGTATGTAGTTTTCCTCTCGATGTTGTCTTCCACCGTAAAGCTCGTGGTGAGACTAATCACTGTACTGAAGATCAGAAAAACTAATTGGTACATTCGGGATTCCAACTTGTAATCTTTGTGTTGCAGCCACTTGGCTACGACGGCTGTTTATATAAAATACAAATACTTTACTTATTAATAAAATTCTAAGCAGCTTCCATACTTGGCTAGCCGCACGCCGCACTGTCCGGAGTCGCATATGGTAATTCCTTATTCCAATAGGAAATAGAGGCGGTCAGTGGCAATAATCCATCACGGCCGGTTATTTGTTCGCCCGCTGGCCGTGTTTTATGTCATTTTGTGTATTCCTTACATGTTTTGATAAATATTTGTTCCCATTTCGGACATGTCTAGGAATTGAATATCCGGCGCGGGGTGGCTTGCTTCGTGATTGGCATGGGATCGCACTATGGAAAATGTTGTCTTGTCTTTTCCATAAATTCTGCTATAAATATTGTATGAAATAAGAAGGTGTTTGGACTACCGCAACACTCAAACTAGAAAATATTATATAACTAACAGTTTAATAATATTTTCGAATAAAACGACGCATGATTGAAATTAAGAAATCGTTTCAGGAGTATTATGTAAGCTAGCCAAAGTTAATTTCAATAATAAAATTAATGTATATCACCCGATAATTTTGTAATTGTTTCATCAAACGTAATAATAATAGAATATTTTCTATAATTATTACGTTTTATATATTTATAATTACGTATTAACATATTTTCTATAATATAAAATATGTATTTCCCTCAATTTGTATTTTCAACCAAATTATTGAGGATCACTTTGTTTATTTGAGATGAACAAAATTTTACTAATATTTAACAGTTTCAGATACATTTCTTAGAATTTTATCATTTTTTGAAAATCTCATGTAATTAACCTCATAACGTAACAACAAGACACAGCACGTGTTAAAAACTGCACAGTCTCAAGGGCCCCACACCATTATAGCTACGCAGCGAGCTAAGGATCGCATGCATACAGAATCAGGCTTATCAGTTATGCATAATGTGGAGACCCCAAAGGTGGGCAAAATATTGCAGCGCTCCCGTTCAGGGCAGACTTCGTTACAGGATGGTTCAAATTTCTTTCGTCTGGGATAATTTTCTGCCTATTTAAGTCAGGCTTTTCTCATATAAATTTTTACGAATTTTCGCAAGGTCGCCTATGAGTAAGAAGTCTTAGTTGAAATGTATAAATACGCTCTTTTCGCCAGATATAATTTACAGTAGCAACATGATAGATTGTGAGTCTGTCATGATTTTTTAAACCTTTGAATTTCACTTAAACGTTTGCAGCTGTCAGTCTAAAGCTGGACCCGATAAAAAAACAACACAGTATTTTTTTAAATTTTATGAATTACAGGTTATTTACGAAAGCAGTAAAGCGAAGAGGGAACATTTTGCCCATATTGGGGTACAGAAACCTAATAAAAAGTCGAGTCAAATGAGAAAAGTAGATACGGTATTTAATGTCTTAGTGTCTGTTATGGCAACATATCCACATATGGGGTGAATAAATATGTTTAGTGCATGTGTGTTAAAAAACAGACCCCCAAAGAGTATAAGTGTAGTTGAGATGCGTTCCCATCGAAAAATGTGCAGCGTAACAGCTAGATCGGATCTGCAATGGAGTGATTCGCAGAACACCTGACGGGACGAGGGTGTGATTATAAAGATGAAGAAAGGCATTTTAAGTTGGATTGAACGAATAGAAAGGATAAGTAAAGAAATGTTAGGGACAGAAATACCATGCGAAAAGAAAAAGAGGCAGAGGTAGGACACTCGAGGATGAGAACATCGAGAGTACTAGAAACCGGCGAGCATGTATGAAGAGACTGATGAATAAGGACGGAGAGGTATGTTAGTCTAGAACTGACGATCTATTCTCTCTGCCTACACCTACATAAAAAAAGCCGTAGCAATTGTAATAACACTCTGTATAAAACGAATAGCGACGCTATACATATATCTACGTCGCGGTCCGTCAACCTGATGGATTTTGTTCTCTGATTCTATTACTGTTTTTTATTTGTCAGTCCCGACTGTCGTGACAAACACAGTAGAGCTATGAATATGAATGTGATGGAGTATATATCGTATCGTTCGCTCTTTACGTTGTTTTTCCCCATAATAATTAATATTGCTGAAGTAGGTATAGGAACAATGAAGGCACGATAAGACAGAGATCTTGTTGATGTATCTAGTTGTTATCTGTATATTTTGGTAGGTCCAGGAAACGAAAGAAGCTTTAATCACTTATTCTATGGTAACTAGTAGGTATGTGATCAGACGGCAGTGACCTAGTAATCTAAGTATTTTCAATTTAGTAGAATAATAAATACCGTTCCATATATAATAAATTTGTTGGTCAGAGACTGGTCACGCGGGCAGAAGGAGTATGATTGTTCTACGTTGATTTTTAGATATGTTGGCAACAAATATTTAACCGAGCTATGCTCCACGGTTTCAGCAGCTTAAAACAGGTAAATTTTAACCGAACGTTCATACCTTCTGAACTTAAGTTCAGTGATTAATCGCACTACGAGCTTTGAGATAAAAAAAAAACATCGAGAGTAGCCTGAATACCTATGGGAAGAAATTCAAAGGCGTATGTATAGTGTCGTGCTTGAGTTACGGCGATGGACGCACAATCTGTCACGTTGGTACCTTAAATATATTGGTTAAGCGTCAGGCTATATTAATAATATATCTCTGTGCCTAATTCCATCCAATTGCATAAGCCGTTCTAGCGCGATTGAGTAACAAACACCCTGACAAACTTTCGCATTTATAATATTAGAAGGATTCTCTACCCCTTCCACAAATTAGGGTAGCTTTCTTTTTAAAGTAAAAGAAAAGTAATGATAATCCCACATCGGTGACAGCGCCATCTGCTCGCCGACTGAGAAATGAACGCGATTACTTATGTCAAGACGTGAATGTGTCAATGGGTTTAAAAAATGCAAGTGTGGCGCACCCCTTACGAAGACGGATCGACGTATTTAGCGTTTTATGTTTATGCAAGTGTGAATTCTGGATGAAGGGAAATGTACTGCATTGTGACTCAACACATTTTTTACCTGTACCTGTCATTGACAGGTTGAGGAGCTTTTTCCTCTGTTGTATTGACATCCGACGTTTCAGGTACCCAATATTTCCAATCCGATTCTAAATTTAAATTTATAGTTTTAATATATGAACCGTGGTGGCCGAGTGGTTCAAGCAGTTGCCTGCGACGCAAAGGTCGCAAGTTCGAATCCCGACTGTACCAATGAGTTTTTCTGAACTTAAGTACAGTGATTTGTCACACCACGAGCTTTACGGTGAGGGAAAACATCGAGACGAAACCTGCATACGTCTGAGAAGAAATTCAAAGGCGTATGTATAGTCGTGCTTGAGTACCGGCGATGGAATCGCCATCTGTCACGTTGGCACCTAATATATCTCTGGCGGAAAGTGGGTGTGTGGGTATTACCTATACACTCTTGCCTACCTCTTCGGGGACCCTTGTGGGAAGGCGTGAGGATATATTATATTATTATTATTATACATGTCAGAAAGATTTATTGTGGCATTATTGTTTCTTTCCTTATCCATAGAGATATTCCAAAACAGCTTGCCATTAGGATTAGGAGCCAGGATATGGCCGTCCACATCCTGGTTTGTTATCTTTATAGTATAGAAATGTGTATTGTGTCGACTGTGGCTTTGTGGTAATATCATATTCTCTGTTATCCTAAATGCGACGAATCTAAAGTATATCGGCATTATAATTAAACTGAGCCTCAATCTAACACTTTTAACTACCCCGCCCCTTGGATCGGTTTCCAATTAACAGTGCCTTGGTGTCTCATTATATTTTTAATTTGGGGGAGGACTCCAAAATTAAAGTTGCGCCGTCAAAGGACACGACTGCTATTAGAGCTAAATAATTAAAGAATTCGACCGTCTTTTACTCGTTAGACAACGTTAAGGGACCTCCGAACTTCGTAATTTTGATTTACTTCTGTTCGGGCCTTAAAGCTCTGTGGCACCTACTACTGCGACGTGACTTTTGTATATTTGTGTTTTATTTTATTATATATATATTATAAAACCATATTGCTACTTTGGGGAACCCAGACTTTTTACTAATACCGCGGTGGCTAAGTGGTTTTAGTAGTCGCCTGAAATGAAATCTTTTCAACTTCGAATCCCGACTGTATGCATGCCTGGTAGAAATCTCTTTGCGATATTGCTGCCCATTTGTAGCCTAGTACATTTTTCTTTGTTTTTGACATTACTATTTGTTTTGTAGATGTGTATGTAAATAAAGAATATTATTATTATTATCAATAAAAGTGCTTATTAGCGATTTTCTTAAGGTATTCAACTTCCAACCAACTTCATGAATGTAAATTTCAATTTGGTCTAGACGTGTGAAGCTCCGTAGTATGCTAACAAGATTCATTATAAACTAGTAGTGTTCACTCTGTGGAAACTATATTACAAACTAATTTTTAAGCCATTAAAATCCTTTGAATAACATTAATGTACTTTACCCTTCTGACAAGCAATGTATTAGGTAAATAGGAATTAGCTTTAGAGCCTGTAGAGCCGGGAATATGTAAAGTTAATGTTGCATAAAATGTCCGGTCTGTATACATACATACATATCAACACGACGAGTCCCTAACGGGGTAGGCAGAGGGTTTAGAGCGTCAGTTCTCTCTAGACTTACATACCATTTTCGCTTCGTCCACATGCATCGGTCTCTTCATACATGCTCGTCGGCTTCGAGTACTCTTCCGTTCTCCGTTCCTGTCCTTGAGCGTCTGATTGATTTGATCCAGATAGTTGGAACGTGGTCTTCCTCTGCCTCTTCTTGCACACACTTGCTTTGTATATCCTGTTTCGTCAATATTTTGTATAATAAATAAAACTGTTTTGGAGCTTAAGAATAGTGATTTGTCACACCTCGAGCTTAGTAGAATATACGATAAAAACCTAAGGTAATGGTTAATTCGTACCTATCTGAGAAAGCGTAGTTTTTTTTGTATTGTCTCGTAGCGTGAGTTCCGGGAACTTTTGCTACTTCACCGGTCAATGGCGACACCTAGGCCTCCAGCCCAAAAGCGTAGATGATGAGCCATTGGCATTTTAATATATGACTGACCAAAACAATCCTTGTAACACCTTAGCCTTCCAATTTGAAGAATTTTGTGCAAAGGTAGTTTTTCGCCATCCATTCTGTGATTCTTCATATAACATAAACCTGATGACCATTCTAAATATATCGGAATGTATTTTTTTATTTGAACCCAATATCTCGTGTTTCAAGATACCACAGAGCGACTAAAAGCAGATTGAATACATAAACATTGTAAGACGACAAACACGTTTAAGTTTTTATGATTTAATCAAGCTAGTGGCATGAACTCAGGCTTGAAGGTGCCTTTACAGTAGGTGTTCTGTCGGAATAAATCCGCGTCCCCGAGTCTAGGACGCCCGAGGGAGTGATGTGCCCGAGATGACCGCTCTGGAGATGCGAGACACTTGGATTACACCCTCTTATTATAAGAGAGTTGCAGACGAACGTTTGAACCGCTGCGGCTTAGACGCTGTAAAATTATTACCTCAATAATTGCAACGTGTGATGCATCAATTTGACTATTTTGGAATGTATATATACAAAATGTGTTAAGACACGTGGCAAAGTATTAAATTAAAGTATTGTCGTAACACAAGGTTAGAGAGATCAAGTATAAGAAGGTAAGGAAACTTGCTTATAAATGAAAATACATTTAAAAACGGATGTAATGTTTGCTTCTATCCCGTTGGCACATAACATACATTTCACAAAGTAAATACCATAAGAATACGAGGATAAACAGTATAAAATACATTCAAATTGCTTGATTATCAACACACACTCAAGACGCAAAGTAACGTTGCAGAGAACAGTAACAGATTACAACCTTTCTGTATAAAATGGTTCTTGACATATATGACATATATATATATCCTCACGCCTTCCCACAAGGGTCCCCGAAGGGGTAGGCAGAGGTGTATAGGTAATACCCACACACCCACTTTCCGCCAGAGGTATATTAGGTGCCACATAAAAACGTCGTAGGTATGTTAGATTAAGTTGGAGCGTTCTTCGCGCTCGTTTGCTCAAAATTTAATGTAACAGACGAAATGACGATTCGTCCCCGTAGTGACTTAAGGGAAGGGTTGTGTTTACGCTTTACTTTAAGAACACTGTGAAGGGTTAATTCGACGTGAGAAACCCTAAAAAAAGCTTTCCACTTTTTAATGAATTCTTTTTTGTAATGCTTCAATTAAAAACTCAAGGTATTTCATAAATATAATAATAAACTTGGACTGATAGATGTAAATGAAGTGAGAGAGGTCAATAAGTCTAGAAAGGACTCACACTCTACTTTCCCATCTCTTGCCGGACTCTGCTGCATTGTAGTGTCCACTAACATTTTAACAATGACATTAACCGCATCTCATATATTTCGAAAAGAAATAAATTTAAACATAAAGCTATTAGTCTGTGGTATAATTGGAAAGCCTTATTTTATCGATATATTGCTATAATAATTCGCACAAACGGCCATCTTCAAATATTACGAGTTTTGGATTCAGTTTAGAACTTAAACTCTTTCGGATAAAGCAATAAAAATATTAATGCCACGCAATAAAGGGGCTATAACAATATCAGTTAATATTAATCGTTTTTCTTCGACCCTTCCGCAGCAGCCGATTTGTTTTATTTTCCGTTTTATTCGACCCTCAGGGATAACTATGATATATTTATTATTGCACGACAAATGGAAGACACTCCTGAGATGTATTAGAAGACCATTTACTTAAATCTTTTTGGAAAGTTAGCACCAGTAGCGGAGTGGTTTTATTCAGTTAAAAGTTCTCAAAACAAAAGATAGCAGAATCAACCTCGTTGGTTTGAACTAATGCTTTTTTACGTAATTAGCTTAAAGGTCAGATGAGAAATCGTGAAGAAACCTGCATACACTTTCTAAAGAAATTTTAAGATGTAAGTACATACCGTCGAAATATGACACCTAAACGTATCGATAGCGAACAATAATAAATTTGCTATTAGTGGGAATGTGTGTGTGAGAAGGCATAAAAAGTTTTTACTAAGCGGTTTAATACAAAGCAGCTCAAGATAAGAGGCCTAACATATAGCTACACAGTACATAGTATTAAGGGAATCGAATTATCGTTTTCATTTTTTTCGCAAGGATCAACGAAGAGATAGTCAGAGGTGTAATAACACCCAAGACTGATAGCAAGTCTATCGCCCTTTCTCAAATGTAACTGTACGTTACATTTTTGAACTTTTTTCTTTAAAAGTATGCAGATTGTTTATCTTATCAGATATGTAGTATACCAGAAGGAACATATCCAGAAACAATCTGCATATGGAGAACCGTAAAGCTCACTTGTTCTGTCAGAATTCCAACGTATGATCTTCGCGCAGCGAGTATTCCAGAGAAGTAGAAATGGCTCTTTCCGTGGCACTTACACGTCACTGACGCTAATGAGCTATGTATGTAAGTTTCCACTCCAGCTCTTTTGAGGACAACGTCCAAAAACAATATAAAAATCTGATGGAAAGTAATAGGGCTGTACGAGTTGTGAGTCATCCACTAAAAATACGTAAGTGACAAATATTATATTATTATATTTTCCACAAAATAAAGTTACGTCTTAAAAAAATAATCCTCACGCCTTCCCACAAGGGTCCCCGAAGGGGTAGGCAGAGGTGTATAGGTAATACCCACACACCCACTTTCCGCCAGAGGTAAATTAGGTGCCAACGTGACAGATGGTGAGTCCATCGCCGTTACTCAAGCACGACTATACATACGCCTTTGAATTTCTTCTCAGACGTATGCAGGTTTCCTCTCGAAGTTTTCCTTCACCGTAAAGCTCGTGGTGTGACTAGTCACTGTACTTAAGTTTAGAAAAACTCATTGGTACAGTCGGAATTCGAACTTGCGAACTTTGCGTCGCAGGCAACTGCTCGAACCACTCGGCCACCACGGCCACGGTTAAAAAAATGTTACTTTATTAAAAAGAAATATTAAAAATATTTTCTATTTTACTATTGAAAGAGTATTAATAAGTAAAAGAAAGTTATAAGTAAAATGGTATAACATTATGAATGTAATAATTACAAAAGTTCATTCGCCCTCCAAAGTTTTAAAAACCGCACACAACACCCGTTGCACTCTCTGTCAGGTAAATAGACAGACAGTTGAATCACACTTCCAATCGATATCTCAACAAAATGGAAGCGAACGATATGCACAGCTTCCTACATGAAAATATCCGGGCTAACGACCAAACTGCGTTCTAATCACGGAACGTCAAAAATGGATATTGGAAATTGAATTCGCAAACTGAGTTCTTTTTTATTTCTTTTTTCAAAAATGCAAAGGGCGAGGGCCCGTACAAATGGCCAGATCAACTCAATAAGGGGTACGGTGACGTGTTTACCCGGTACCCGCAAACCGTGTGGGTACCTTTTTTACATTTTTCCAAACGTTATTTACCCCGTGTCGTAAAGGCATTGTGCCGGCCGGACAATAGCCAGGGATATTCATATTTTTTTCTCCATTTCCTTTATACTCGTCGCGATTTTGTTTCTTTCAACTGATCCCACGTTTCGATATTTGAAAGTGATACAATGGATGTCAAATGATAGCGTTTTGTTTCATTTTGTACGTACTTATTATGTACTGTCCGTTATAGCGTTATGTTAAAATGAATTCAGGTAAAAACTCAGGTGTTACGTAATCAAATACTTTAATAAATAAGCTTGGCTTATTTACATACATACATACATATCATCACGCCAAGTCCCTAACGGGGTAGGCAGAGAGTATAGAGCGCCAGTTCTCTCTAGACTTACATACCTCTTTCGCTTCGTCCACAATCATCAGTCTCTTCATACATACTCGTCGGTTTCGAGTACTCTTAGCGTTCCCGTCCTTGAGAGTCCGATCTATTTGATCCAGGTAGTTGGAACGTGGCCTTCCTCTGCCTCTTCTTGCACACACTTTTGCTTTGTATATCTGTTTCGTCAATCTTTCTTCACTCATCCTTTCTATGTGTCCAAACCAACGTAACATGCCTTTCTTTACAATCACGCCCTCATTCACGCCAGTTGATTTGCGAATCTCTTCATTGCGGATTCGATCTAATATCGTTAGGTACGCCGCACATTTTTCGAAGAGAGATTATTTACGGCTGGCTATTTATTTATGATGTGGCCTGCAAAGCTAAAGGTTAAAATCCCAGGTACTTTGTTTGTGATGACACGAATATTTGTACTTTCGTTTTGGATGCTCTATAAGTGTGTTTCGATTTGCTCAGCTTGTAAATAGATCAATTATCCTAGGATATTTAAAAAAAAGATTCCGAAATAAACCCTCACGCCTTTACGCAAGAGTCACCGAAGGTACCGAAATATATGCTACCTTTTTGGGAAAGCCAACCTAATAAAACATAATTTCCATATGAAACATTTACGTGTTATTATGTGGAGACCGTGATCACAGGAGGTGGAGTGGATAGGCTGGACTGTTTTACATAAACGCGTTACGTCTCCTACGTCTTGGATAGTGGGCTGTTACTATACTGCGTATAGTAAAGTGAGGGTACGATAGTAATATTATAATAGGGTACACGTCAGGTGGCTGTGGACTGTATAATTTAGTGGTCTTGGTTATAGTAATCGATGTTACTTATGCGTGCGATAAATTAATTGCTGTCGGAAATTATTAAATTTAACACATTTATACGAAAATCTTAATAATTTAACAAGTGCCGCGGGGGTGAACTAGGATATCTTCAAAGTCAAGATTGCTTTCTCAGTAGCTACTAACCTTATCTGAACGTAATTATAATGATTAATCACACAACGAGCTTTACGGTGAAGAAAAATACCGTGAGGAAACCGACCTAAACAATGGCGATAGGCTCGGCATTACCGTACCGTATTCTGAACTACTTTGGAATTCCATACATATTACGCCAAGGCCCTCACGGAATAGGTAAAGAGAGTTGAGCCTTATGGAACTAAAAAAAGTATATTCAGAAAAGGGTCATCGTAGCTATATAACATTCATATGTAATTCGTAAGGTTGTCACACCACGAGCTTTACGGTGAAGGAAAACATCGAGAGGAAACCTGCATACGTCTGAGAAGCAATTCAAAGTCGTATGTATAGTCGTGCTTGAGTAACGGCGATGGACTCGCCATCTGTCACGTTGGCACCTAATATACCTCTGGCGGAAAGTGGGTGTGTGGGTATTACCTATACACCTCTGCCTACCCCTTCGGGGACCCTTGTGGGAAGGCGTGAGGATATATTATTATTATATTTATATGTATATATATATATATATATATATATATATATATATTTTATATTATA
>JACCPG010011013.1:0-16531 GCA_016069955.1 Drepana arcuata | reverse complement strand
CAGACGCATTAGGAAACAGTTAAACTACAACTCCTTGAATTTTAATATATGTATTAAAAATGTCTTGGGATGGCCAGTATTATCATAATAGCATATTCCTTTCAAGATAAAAATCTCGTAGAGAAAAGAGTAAACTTGGTTTATGAAACAAACAAAACAACAATTCAAGATTATAATATATACCGCGTAAGCTTATATCCCAGGAAGGTGTATCCTAGTTTCAAAGCCCTATCCATTAGTCCACTAACGTTAAATCTTCTATCTATTACATATACATATTTATCTACGTAATAAATTGAAAACGATAAAAATATACTTGGTCCTCCAAAAACGGTTCCTTCGTTTGATATCCAGCCGCCCGATGTGCCGTGAAGTATGGGATATCTAACTCAGGGGTGAGGATGACCGTGGGTATAAGAAACCAGTAAGGCTTAGCAATAATATACATTATATATGGTTCCGTGAAGGTCGGGAACCACGACGGATTTCCCACGATAAACAAAGGTATCCTAAAAGCCAACAAGATTTTTATCGTACAACATTTTAAGTTGTCTACAAGCAAGTTAATCAAGAGTAATGTTTATTAGTGGAAAAACGTGAGGTGTAGAGATACTGAACTAGTAGCCAACGACGTTAAGGCTATATACAATGTAGCATAATCACACGGACTCCCCGGGGATGGGAATAAACTCCCCGTAAGCTTGCGAACTATCCACATATTTAGCGTATATGTGTACTCCACTTTACTTTACGTAAGGAAAACTGCACGTTTTATTACATCAGTAGAATATAGACCGTCCGAGTGATGAAACGAAAAATTGTTGAAGAAAGTTCCTGGACCACAGGCCGAATATTCGGCTTCAAAAGATCGCCAAATGAAAGTGTGTTGAATTATTTATTGTGTTTCAGTATTGGAACATGTTCAGAGCTAATTTAGAAAGGCGTACTAATACGTAGTAAATATTTCGATAGGTGCATTTACTATAGGCATGCCATAAGTGCGGGTTATACCATAAATATATAAGTAAAATAGTGTTAAAATATGATAGTTATAATATAGAAAATATATATCCTCACGCCTTCCCACAAGGGTCCCCGAAGGGGTAGGCAGAGGTGTATGGGTAATACCCACACACCCACTTTCCGCCAGAGGTATATTAGGTGCCAACGTGATAGATGGCGAGTCCATCGCCGTTTCTCAAGCACGACTATACATACGCCGCAGGTTTCCTCACGATGTTTTCCTTCACCGTAAAGCTCGTGGTGTGACTAATCACTGTATTTAAGTTCAGAAAAACTTATTGGTACAGTCGGGATTCGAACTTGCGACCTTTGCGTCGCAGGCAACTGCTCGAACCACTCGGCCACCACGGCTTCTATATATGATAGTTATAACTCCGGTGAAAATGATAAATTCTATATAAGTATTCTATCTAAGTATATAGAAGACATTTTTATACATAGGAAGAGTAAAGGTGTGTATTAGGGGCACTCCGTTCAATTTTCCTTTTCCAAAGCCATTCGAGGGGATAAAGAAACAAGATAATTCACCCATAGTCATAGCTTAAATCTACAAAGTATTCCGGAATAAATGAAAAAGATATTCTGCAAAAATGTGCGCCATCAATTGATATAAAATTCTGTTTACTGGAATTATTTGATATCGGAACGAAGCGATACGCTCGTACGAGTAACGAATTCTATTTGAAATATAGGTAAAATATAATATATTTTGTATGCAGTCATTATTGGACAAAATATTGAAAGACAATGTGGATGGAACATTAATTATGTCATTTATTCGTACAAATGATAACACTGTAGTGTTATCAGGTTTACTCATATAAGTTTTGAATTTTCACAGTTAAGTTCGTGGTGGGACTAATAACGGTATATCGTTCAGAAAAAACTCATTCGAGATAGAACATGCAACCGTTGCGTTGCAGGCGACTACTCGACTCATTCGGCCACAACGGCTCTTTGCTAGTATTGAAACGTAAATTAAATATGACACCAGGTGCAATTTACATCAGTAAAACATCGTGTCTAGTTACGTTCGTCGCTTAATGTCCTACCAATTTCAAGTTTTTATTTATTTTTATCGTCGTCTCGTCTGGATGGAATGGCCACTAATGTATCACATTATATAAACACACATTATATAAACTTTTTACATTGGCCAGTTGGGCAACAAACACTCAACCCAAGCTAAACTAATAGCTGAAAAGAAACCAGGTACAACGGAACCTCCTCTAAAAATAACTAGCCTGGCTCCTTAAGAAAGCAGGTGTGGGTACCAAATATTTTTAACGTACGGTTTAATAAAAACCCCAAATTTGGATGTCATTGCATGTAATAAAATAATAATAATATATCCTCACGCCTACCCACAAGGGTATTGCATAAATAAAAAATATAAAGCTCGCATTGGGGTAACAGATTGTGGAGGTCGGTAGAGCTGACAAAATTGCAAGCCTACTGGCGACAAATCTAAGGCATCATACAACATGATCAGCAACATCATTGTGAAAGCTTCTTTGAACTTACTGGGTAAAATCCTCCTATCTTTTTCGCCAACCGTACAGATCCTGAGCTAGTCCTATCTAGGTCTTAAAAGCACTTTCCTATATCACCGAATTACGAGCTACGTTAATCATCTTGGCGTGGCCTTACAACAACCGCACTGCACTGGGTAATGTAGCGGTCCTGCGTGAGTAAGGTAACCAGAACTACAAACGGGTATCCTTTCGCCGCTCATGCTGCGAACAAACTACACCCAACACATTAAGATTGGAAACGCGAAACTGTAATCAATATCATTAATGGTATTACCAGCAAACTCCTTGTTCACACATCACCTTAAACTGGCAAGTTATACAAATCCGTAAGATCCATAAATGATAATAGTGCACCAGGCTTTCATACTGATCTGTACACATCAATAGAGTTAACTGTACTTATACCAGCTTACCGTATTCACTTGTGCTCTTTGAACTCAAATTACGCTTTGTTAACCAACTGAGTGCAGATCCCAAACGGAATTTCTGCATTTGAACTTACACCAAACATTTTCACTGGTTGAGCGCCAAGACTGCTCACAGATGATATCGGCTGTAAAGAGCTTAATTTGAGCTCGTTGTTATTGCTAAAGGGAAGCGTACTAACGCGTTGCTCCAAGGACAACAGGGTTGAGCATTCCAGCCACGAGTGCCTACTGCCTACACCGCCCACCAGGTTCTGCTTTACCGTGACTTGCTTTCACGGGACACTGATTTGTTAAATTATGAATCTAGTCGATTAGGTTCATAACTTTCCATGATATATTATTTGAATATTCACCAAATATGATTCTAATTATGTGTCATTTTTATTATTTTTCTAATAGTGGGTTTTAAATCTAACCTCTTATATATTTTTTCTATGGATGTAATGTGAATGTTTCGTATAGATACGAAACTTCATAAAGAGTCAACTTAATAGTGATAAGTAAGTACTGAAGTCACTGACCTATTAGAGTTTCTCATTCAAACGTGGTAGCAAATGGATTCATGCTTTTTACTCTTCGTGCAAAGTTTATCCCCAGTTAATTTACACTTTGATGAGAAATAAGCATCAGCAGATGTTTGAAACTAGCTAAGTTATTCATTATTATTCGAGCCGAGGCCGAGTGGTTCGAACCTGCAAGTTCTAGTCCTGACTGTACCAATGAGTTTTTCTGAGCTTAAGTACAGTGATTAGTCACACCACGAGCTTTACGGTGAAGGAAAACATTGGGAGGAAACCTGCATACGTTGAGAAGCAATTCAAAGGCGTATGTACAACAATCATGTTATCATTATAATTAAACAAAAGAATACATATAATAACATATTATCAATATCCAAGTCACAAGTTCAATCCAAACATGATTCTTTCACAATCGTCTACTTAATATAGTATCTTACTATTACTAATATTATAAATGCGAGAGTTTGTGAGTATGACTGTTTGTTATTCAATCACGTTAGAACGACTGAACGGAATTGAATGAAATTTGGCACAGAGATAGATTATTTGCGGGATTAACACGTAGTATTTATAATATTAACGTATAATTTTGTTCCAAAAATAAATCGAGATTAATATATACTAATGATTTTTTGTGCGATGCGATTTTTACGCTGGCAAAACCGTAGATGTAGATATAATAGTATAAGCGTCTGACACTAAATATAGTTTTATCACAGTGTTTCTGGTTAACTTCCCATCAAAGCTCGTGAACAAAGATAATGAAATAGTTTTCAGTCGCAGACAGAGTCCCGGGTGCAGCGTTAGTTATTCAAATAAACCCAGGAGACTGACTCGACTGGTAATTTTGCGAATATTACCTATTGAGGGGCAAGATATGTAAGCTGCTTACAAGTTGCCAAATAACTTGGGGACGCAAACTTGGGGCATCGTGTACGGGCGCCGTGTACGTTCGGGTATATTCGAGTTGTTAGTACATGATTTAGTAAGCAGTGAGAGGCATTATTAATCTGATGAAAACGACTATTGATCTGGCTCGTTAACTTATAGAATACACACTTGGTAGTTTAAGCTATTTGCTCAGTGGTCGGTTACATAACATATCTTAATACTCTCATTATGAAGGTAATTAATGCGTGGTCTGAAGTTTGTCTTTTGGTTGGATGAGATAACTTAGGGCATGTACATGTAGTTATACAACTTAATTAGTTCTGTGATCATAGACAAAAGTATGAATTAATAAATATTTAACCGCATATTTGAATACATATCTGTACTAGCAATGAAGTGTGTAGCACCCACACACCCACTTTTCGCCGGAAATATTTAAGGTGTTCTAACGCGACTATACGTATGCAACTACTAGTAATACTATATGTACGATGACGAAATACGTATTTAAATTTAGAAGGTATATATATACATATATATACGTATATATATATATATATATACGTATATATATATATATATATATATATATATATATACGAACCGTGGTATATAAGTAGTCTTCATTCATTTGTTTGATTAATTACTTTATTAGCCTTGATTGAGCTTAGAGCAATCGCTTGTGAGATCAAAATTACCGGTTCGAACCACGGCATGTATCAATTACTTTTATGTAAACTATGACAGTGATTTAGCACACCACGAGTTTTACAGTAAAGGTAAACCGTCATACGATTAATATGAAATTCGACGGGCGGACGAAACTGACTTGCCATCGGTCGTATAGGCATCGTATACAGCTCTGTTCCCAAACGTAGTTCAACGTTAAACTTAATATAAAGCATACCAACACTATACAAGTATATACCCTTAGAAAGAGGTTCTAAAAATAATTAGTTATTTACTAGGTGCCTCCTACTTTGCAAGCAAAAATTCTAAAGACAGAAGGCAAATAAATTTTCAATATGAATAAAAATTCTCGCTCTAAGCCTGAATAAAGACAGGCGGAGTGGCTTCAGCCCTACCAAAAAGGGAAGAAGGATTAAAGAGGTCACGAAGATGACATAGTAGGATTAACCGAACGTTGCCGTGTCAGCAAATAAATGACGATTCTTTGAAAGGATGTATTATTCAACGGAATAGAAAAAATATTACTGCCTTTTTGGTAAAGGTGACGAATTTAAAGTGAAGGTGAGTGGAAAATAAGTAATTTGAGAGAGCTCTTTGTTGAAGTTTAATTATGTATTAGGTTTCAAATTACATGTCTTTTTTATACCACTTGGATGGCAAACAAGCATGCGGCCCGCCTCATGGTATGCGGTTACCCGCGCGTTGCCGACCCAGCAGGAATCTTTAATCGGTATGCTTAATTATCACTGCAAGATGAAAATGATTCATACATTAATGTTAAAAAAACGTGAAATCGAATATTTAAAAAAACACCGCACATACACTTTCCTATATCGCACAATATCTTCCTCAATATATAGGTATATAATACATCTTATGTTTATATAAGTACCTTCACAATATAAAGGTAACAAGATGCATCGCAAACAAATAATTTCAAAAAGCACCCATAGCGAATGTGCTCTTCCAGCGTTGTTAGATCTCGGCCTATGTAGGTACCTGTGGAAATAGGCTTAGTCGTCCGCGAACACGTCAATAAATCTGACACTTGTCACCGGCAAAAATGCTTACATTTTCCTCGCCATGATTTTAATGCCAACCATCGCAAAAATATATGTATTTCATTTTGGCCTTTCCAGAGCCATTCTAATCGCGAGGTTCATACTTGAAAGGAAATTGGTGCTATAAACGACCAAATAAATAAGATTATTTAGTATTTGACGATAAAATTATAATAGAATCCTACTTATGCTTTAAAGGTTTCGATAGTAGGACGTTTGTTACTAAATCAAGCGCCATTGATTGAGAATTAAAAGAAGCTCTAACCTGGATTGAATCAACACTGGACTAAGTGGATCCATATTAGGATATTTTTATTCCGTTCATTGCTTATGAAATAACGCAAGCAATTGATTCTGAGAGAGCACATAATGTAGGATAATATAGGTGCATTCTACAATAGAGCCAGCTATCCGATCACGATTCAGAACTTTGACAAGGGCGTCGTCTTCCGGGAACACTTCGATCAGATATCTAACAATCGACATTTGAAATTGTATGACAAAATTAGAAATACAGTAGGATTACAAGGGTTTCACATAATAACACATAAAAACTAGAAATATTGCAATTATTATATTACAGTAAGTGTAATCGTTATAGTTAACAATAAATAAAATTGTTTTGTTCGTTGACAATTACGAGCGAATCAGAAACACGTTTAATCCTCGTATTAAAATTACAGCGCTGGTCTGTATCGAGCGTGCATCGCGCTCGGTACATTTCGCAGCTACCATTTACCGCGCGCCTATAATTTTCCTATCGCTATTATACCTTGGAATCCTTAATTAATACCTTCAGCGTTCGTTTAATATTAGATCATTAAAACCGCAATGTTCTAAAACTTACCTGCTTTCGGTAACTGGAAGTTGTATAAACAAAGAGAAGTTTACGGTTGAACTTCGAACCGTACCTATGTCAGGTTTACAACTTATAACTTCCGATTCTAATTAAAAATTCAACAAAGCGGATAATGGCGGTTGCTTTTACGTAAATCATGAGCACAATTTCGTGGGTACTGATAATGTTCAGTTGTTCTAAATGTTCGGTAGATTCAATAACAAAAGACGGGGAGTTGTTTGACAAAATGAAAGGGCAAGCAACTATCGTGAATACAAAAGGATTTTGGCGAAAATGATGTTTTTAGGCTTGCGCCATATTATTACTGTTCATTAGGTCTATTCTCGCTTAATTACGAGGTCGCTAGTAATTTCCGAGGTCGCACAGGCTTATGAAATCGTGTTGTGACAACTGATGGAATAAATTCCCACTAAGGGGACCTTCCTGGGTTAATATACTCTTAATAGTTTTATGGGAACATTGGCTATAACACCAAAACTAACACGAGGAGCAAGTAAAGGAATACTTTAGTAGCGATAACATAGTCACTTATGTACGGTTTGGTATATGGCGTATAATTACCCAATTACCTACAGTAAACCTTCCATAGATAGAAACCGATTACCGATGCCGGCAAACACCTGCAATACCGTCTATTGGCATTCTTAAATCAAGTTCTAAGGTATTAAAAAAAAAGAACATAAAAAAAATACGAACGAGTCTGTGAAGCATCTTCAAAGCCAATAAAGAAGGAATACCTTCTAGTATAACCGTTGCTTATTAATTTATTTGTTCATTTACAAGTACAAGCTAAGAGCCAACACATTTACATTTAAATGAACGTCAAAAATCTGATATAACAGTGATAAATATTTTTTTGAAATCTGAATACAGAGATAGAAGGAATACAAAGAAGTCATTTAGGAGTGTCAGCGCGCGAGTTGTGGGACTGCTGTTGGCGAAGCACGTGCGCAGCGCTGGAGTCGCGAGTACAAACGTTGCCAACTCTTCGTCGGGTGGAGATGTGCTAGCAGCCTAATGGAAATCAAAATCGAAAGTTATTATTTTTTTTATATTTCAACATCAGTTGCATTCTATTATTTCACCCTAAGTTATATTACCAGAAGTGACTCCTGTAACTGCATCAATAGTGAAACACCAATTTTCCACGAAAGTATCCTCGGTACCTCTCTCTGTTGCAAATTTTAGCTAAAACAAAGACACGTTATTTACAGTATTGTGCTTAAACCGCAAAATACCAATATTTCGTGGTTTGTACCAGCCGGCGAGACTAGCAAGATACCTGTGATGTCGCTCAAAGCTTACTTAGCTAACTCGACTTATCTCAGAGACAGCTTTGCGAAATACACAATAAAATGTTCTGTAAATTTAACCGCAAGTCTACGGTAAGTGCAAACAAATGTATTTAATGAAAAATAAAAGTTAATGGCTTTGTGATTCAGTTCAGGAATAAACCAGCTTACAAACGTTTCAATGTATAAAAGTATCGCCTCGTTAAACATTACTTTATCACGTTTAAAATTTGTCTTTTACTAATTAGTGCCCGTGGGTTCTCAGCGATTTCAAACCATTGTGAAGTAGCCTATACCATATGTGTGTTTGAGCGAGATCCGTAAATTGGGTTCTTATCGCGTTCGAACCATTATGAAGAAGCCTATATCTACATATATATATATATGTGTGTGTATGAACGGGCTTGCGAGATGTATAATAAATAGCTATATGTTTACGCCGCCCTTGTATTGGTACATACAGATATCATCACGCCAAGACCCTAACGGGGCCCAAGACCCTAACAATACTGCCTATTGTTAGTGCTGTTGTAATGGTAGACCTTGGTATAAGAGAGAGAACGTTTTTCAGACGAACGGACAGACAAGTAAAGCTACATCTAAAGCTTCTGATTTCACAGTTTTTTACAGGATCAAAGGGACGCAGATTTAAACTTTATTTGTAAATTGTGTAATCTAACACATGTTCACGTGTTAACAAGGCAGTAGACATCATGACCAACGGATAGACGCTGTTGAATTTTTTCATTTTCTCGTTTTGACACGAAATAAAAGCAGACAAAACAGAAAATCCAATTACCGTTGTCATATTAAGTTATTATGCAAAATTGGTTCCAAGGATTGTTGTGTCAAACACCGCGTACATTTATTACGCCGTGTAAAGGATGAAATATTATTATTCTCTTGCTTTCAGCACAATTGGTAAATCGAGTGAGCTTTGAAGCTTGATAGCTTGATAGCTCTTGAAGCAAATAGGTAATTTTTAATAATATGCCTTTCGATATGGATTATTAGACTTTAGTGCATCCACGTGATATAACTGAGTGCTGGCTCCGCACTACGTTCATATCCGAGGTTGGCGTAGGAAGTTCTTAAAAATGAAATAAGATATATAACAATACCATAAATTTTTTGTACTTAAATTTCTTGTGTTCGTCATTGAACTCCTCCTAAGCGCCTGGGCCGATTTTAATGTTTTTTTTTGTGTGTGTTCAAGTGGATTCGTGACTGGTTTTTTAAGTAAGTAAGTTCTTTATTGTAATAAGTTTAGATTTACAATTGGACCCGATAGGTGGCACTGCGATCGTGTTTCAGGAAATTCATTTTTGTCACCCAAGCGAAGCTGGGATTATTATCTGAATGTTTATCTTGTTCATATCTCAATTTATAGAGGTCCGACGGGCAAAGGAGTAATAGTTTTCCTGTGGATACCTACTTTTTAATACTACCTACTAATCCCCTCTGGACTACTATATTGCTTTCTGATAGTCGTCAAGTAATATGTCAGGATAATTAAATGTAGAGAATGTATTAGGTCTAGTGTATTAGTCTATTAGTATATTTCATATTCACATGAGAAACATTTTTTCAAACACAATATGTCAGGCTAACAAAATATAAAGACGATAATACCCCAGTATAACACACACATAATAATCTGAACACTATTCTAATAATTAATTACACATTTACACAAGCATTATACACTCAACTTTGAAAGGGTCCTCGCCGAATTATCCGATTTATACAATAAAATCTGCCAGAATCCCGCAAACCAATCGAGCGTGGCCTTCGAATAGCTTCCCATCAATCGGAAGGGTCTTTCCTACGACTGCATACGTCTTTCTGGATCGGCGACTTCACTGATACCTCTCCGTGGAGTTCAATTAGGTATGAAACCAATAGGAGACACTCAGATAGGGAGGTTTTGCGGCCAGACAAATCACTCGCCTGGATTCCGAAAATGAACTTCGGATTATGTTGCGCCAGGTGATTGAAATCCCGATTTCAAAGATAGCATTTCCTATATAAAGATAGTTTTGATATAACATATATACATATAATCACGTAGAGTTTGAGAGAGGTAGGACATAACGGGTTTCCCGTTCGAATTCGGAGCTGCCCGACTGGGGCAGGACCTCCACCTTATAGGTCCGTAGCCAAATAACACAATTTTTTTGTGTTGTGTTCCTACGTGGTGAATAAGGTTTCCAGTAATGAGCTCCTTGGGGAGGGGGGAGGATTGTTTCATTGTGTTGGCAGCAGAGGGATTAAACCCATTATGCTGCCAACATACTATATCTCTCCGAACACAGAGTGGCAACGCGCAAGTGATACTTCGGTATCGTGAGCTTAAATAGGCTACGGTAACCGTTTCCCATCAGGTGGGCATTATGCTTGTTTGCCACTCTTGTTGTATAAATAAAAAAAAAAAAGAGTCACTCACGGGATAGGTACAAGAGCGCCAGTTCTCTCTAGACTTACAGGCCTCTTTCGCTTCATCCACATTGATTAGTCTCTTCATACCCGCATGCCGTTTTTGTGTAATATTAATTATGCATTTTAGGCTTTGCAACGTGGAAATGCTTTTTCCGCCTAAATCAGCCAGGGTAGCAACTACTTAAGATAAATCTTATTTATGCAATGAAACTAGTCACCATAATATTGCTAGCTCAAGATTTAGTTCGTTTTAATAATCACTTTTCAGTTTTCCTCTTGTCATTATTTAATCTCATACATTTGACAAATTAGGGTAGGTTTTTCCTGGAGAGTACAGCATGGAGTTGATCAAGAAGGGTGTGAAAAGATTCCTGAAGGGTCGGCAGCGCGCGAGCCATACTGCTGACGTTGCTAGCGTCCATAAGCGGCGGTAACCGCTTACCATCAGGCGAACCGCATGCTTGTTTGCCACCCGTGTAGTATATAAAAAAAAAAGGTAATTAAAGGACCTTGTATGTTGTTACCGTTGTAGGATATCCCAAGATCATATATCTTGCCGTTCGCGTTGCCGGCCGCGATTAACTTGTGGAATTGTCACAGTAAGACAAAAACATCGTGGGCAGCTAGTTGCTTTTAACTTTAACCTTTGTAACTAAGAAAATACCAGCTTGTTGCTTGGAAAAGTTCAATGACTAGAATAGAAGCTAATCAAAAATATAGTTTTAAACACCACTTGACTTGGCTCTAATACGACGCTTTTATATTTAACGCAGGTTGAACAAGCAGCTGTAGTTTTTATTAAATAGCAAAGGACTTAACTCGTAAAGGTAAATTAATTAAACCTCCTACATGAGCTGGCTGCATGTTATCCTACTAAAAAGGAACGACGTTGTATTTCGCATAAATATTACCAAAGCATAATTTAATTTTGAATTTATTAAACGGCAGCTCACTTTACACAGATTGCATTTTATATTTATTTATATAGTTTCCTTTCTGGAAGCATTCGACGATAGTTTGAAAACTGACTAGCATATCACAAGCCGTTATTCAAGCTAGCTCTTATTTGAGTGGTTTACAAGCGGTTGCTTACCTTGATACATCTTTATCTTTATATATTTCTTCCATGCGTGTGTTTCTCACTGAACTCCTGCTAAACGGCTGGACCGATTTTAATGAAATGTTCTGTCTTCAGGTGGATTTGAGACTGGTTTAGATTTTGATCGTGTTTCAGGAAAATTATTTTTTTTCACCCGAGCGAAGCTGGGCGGGACAACTAGTATAATACATATATAAACTGTTCTTTTGACTATACATACAGTGGCGCAAATAAGAATTATATTGGAGATTATGAAAAAAATAAGAAAACAAGATACCTATTACTTACTTAACATATTTTATTTTATCGTATTTATTAAGGTACAGCAACAGTAAATTTATTACAAAAACTTTAAGTACCTTAGTACTTTGAGTAAATATATCTATTTCATAAGCCGAGTCCCTTGCGCCGCAGCCAGAGAGAGTACAGCACACGTTCTCTCCAGGTCTATAAAAATGTTAATAAAAAAAAAATATCGTTGTTCTGCCGTAAGTGCCAAGGATCACCAAAAACCATCGACACACCTTATATTGCTCAATTATCTAATATTTTATGGTAAGCTTCACGCTTACCACAATATATTTGTGAAAACCACATCTAAATCTGATAAGCCGGTTCTGAGATTAGCGTGCACAAACGCACAGACAAACAGACAAAAATTCTAACAATAATTGCTTTTGGCTGTTTTTAAATATATCTTCCATGTAAAGGCAGCGATCCGTTACATTTTTATTATATGTAATGATTTAATGCTGCTTGCGTTTTTGAGAAATCTTCAAGACAACATTTCTATAAAACATGAAACACAGCCAAATATGAATTATAACTTTAGTATTTCTTTTTGTCCATGTCGAGAGAATGAATGAAGAACGATTGATGAAAAAAGTGTATAAGGCTAGTGTGAATGAAAGTGTTGGAAGGGGTAGACCTAGGCGGACGTTTCTAGACCAAATTAGGGACGTCTTGAAAACAGGTCAGGTCTAGAGTACCCTAAACCGAAGAGCATGTATGAAGAGAACAATAAAAGTGGGCGAAGCGAAAGAAGTATGTAAGGATCGTAGCAAGTGGAAAGAAGTGGTATCTGCCTACTCCTACGGGAAAGAGGCGTGATTATATGTATGTATGTATTTCTTTTTAGTTATTTTTACTATACTTTAGGGTGAAAAGTTTATCAGTTTTTGCTCTTATGGCTGATATTTAACTCAACTTTACCCACTTCAGGTAGCCATTGAAATGAACGAGAATTCCTAGCTACTATGAATCCAATTACTTTGGTTATTGCGCTGCAAATATTTTGCAGATATTTCAGTACTCCGTTGCAGATGGAGTGTTTGATTACGCATAAAATTAATTAAGCAAATATACCTCCGGCCTCAAAGCGATGCAACGCCGCCAGCCATTATTATTGTTAATTCACTAGATATCATGTTGAAATGTCACAGTCTGTATTATTGAATGAGTATTTCTATTATCGGATTGGATTTTCGTATTAATCCTATTAGGATTTTGATAATTACGATTATTTGAATATAATTATGGCGGCATTAAAATATGTATTTAACAGATCAATTCTTGTAGTGAGGGTGATGAAAGCGGCTCGTTTTCTATCATGCTTTTTTTCGTATCATATTATATATACTTTTTTAATTTTACGTATCGTAAAACTGAGTAGGTTCTGACGCACAGCTTTTTAATTATGAACCCATTCACCCACAAATTAAAGATTGTAAGTTCAAAGCCTAAATTTTTTGACGAAAATGGTGAAAATCTTAAAGCGTGAAGACAATAAATGATAAAAATGAACATTAAAATACTGTAGCATGGTATATGTACTTACCCGAAGATGTATGATGAGAGAGAGATGGCCAAACACACCTATACAGTATAGGCTACTAACAAGTAAATTGGATACAAATACATAAGCCACAAATACCCTATTGACAACGAACTAAGTGCTAACCTCATCTTGACATGAGCGCACTACGTAACTAATCCTCCCTAGCCGATATAACAGTATAATCGACCAAAATTAGTGGATACTCACCGACTAACAGATGCAGTGTTGCAAATCTCCTATCACACGCGGTCGTATTAATTATTGCATTGTACGTACATTATGTATATACAAGGAGTATATAACGTCTTTCTTTACTTTACACAAAGCAAGTGTGTGCAAGAAGAGGCAGAGGAAGGCCACGTTCCAACTACTTGGATCAAATCGATCGGACGCTCAAGGACGGGAACGTAGTACTCGAAACCAACGAGCATGTATGAAGAGACTGATGAATGTGGACGAAGCGAAAGAGGTATGTAAGTCTAGAGAGAACTGGCGCTCTATACTCTCTGCCTACCCCGTTAGGGACTTGGCGTGATGATATGTATGTATATAACGTCTAAGTGCAGTCATGTGGAAAATTTTATAAGTTATAGTTAAAGATAAGAATTTATTTAGGAACAAAAAACACAGTACAATATACAAATAAATGTATTAAAATGCCTATCAAACTACTGTCTGACATTAACACTCACCCCCAGGAAGAAAGAAGATGTTACAGAGTTCCTGGTTGGTAAAAGTGAAAATTAGATTTAAAAGATCGGTATTGAATTAGGACATGATAGTGTGTGTGTATGTATGTATGTAAGTGTTGAATGGATATGCATATGTAGCCAAAAGGGTTGTGAACTGTATGGAATAGCGTTGCCTAACTTGAGCAGTGAGCGCCATCTATTCTCCCTGTCAAAGTATAAGTCTCTACAGAAGTTCCAAACTAAAGCTTTTCCTAAAAAAATGTATTTGTATGTTTTAGTTAGTTAAAATAAAGTTTTGATAGCATGTGATCACATCATTAAACATGTCTCTTAATAAATATACTCAGGAAAAAAAAATTATAAAACGTATTCGGTAACTGATTTTAATGGACTCGATGGTTTAATTTGTGGTAAAGATTAAAACCAGCGCATTCTCTTTCGGTACACAAAACTCCATTATAGTCAATTTACCTTACCCATAAAAAGTCGATAGACCGGAAACCTATCGAAAATAATCGTTTTAATTAAATATATCTGGTACATTCGATTACAGTGCTCGTTATCTCCTGTGGATGTAAAAATGTTGATTGTTTTTACCACCAAATATTACGGTAAGCCGGAGTGGCTGTGTAATTGAAAAACTCACCTACAAAGTGAACATAAGTAGTACACAAGTTCAAACTACGAACTGCAGTAATAGCACCTAATGAATTTAATTTAATTTTATTGATTGATAACTTAATTTTTTTGATTTGTGGGGAAGGTAAATATATTTAATAAAATATATTCTCACGCCTTCCCACATGGTCCCCGAAGGGGTAGGCAGAGGTGTATAGGTAGTACACCACACACCCACTTTCTGCCAGGGATATATTTTAGGTGCCAACGTGACAGATAGCGATTCCATTGCCGTTACTCAAGCACGACTATACATACGCCTTTGAATTTCTTCTCAGTTGTATATGTCAATAAGTATACTCATATAATGAGGCAGGGAAGTGCTGTCTCATAATACCTACATATACTGTGAAAATCTCACACCGGTGACGTCACTGATGTCATCGATAATTAAGAGAATAGTTGATTGTGAATATTTTGAATTGAATTGAAATCTCGAAAACTCACAAGCATAAAGTACCTACATTTTAAAGTACATACACTTTTATACTTGTCCCTTTCGAGTAAGCCAAGTGGAACGCATG
The DNA here is from genome assembly GCA_016069955.1 of Drepana arcuata. Lineage (NCBI taxonomy): Eukaryota > Metazoa > Arthropoda > Insecta > Lepidoptera > Drepanidae > Drepana > Drepana arcuata. The sequence continues at coordinate 962 of JACCPG010011013.1, read as the reverse complement.
TTACCCGTAGTGACGTTAAATAAAGGTTTACGTTTCTGCTTCAGTGCTCATAGTCCATGTGGAAGCAACTAGGGTGCCTATCTAATGCAAATTTAACATTACCACCTTTGTGCGGACACACTAATGCTCCTCTGTTTTTCTCCGTTCAACTCCGTATATCATTAGACGGTCACCCTAACTGCACGATGACTAATAAATATTTTGCACTTAATTACAAATGCATAGGATATAAATTGGTTTGTCCCGACTTTGAAAGGGTTTTTAAGCGACGTATTTTAACTTGGAATATCGGTTGCAATCGTGTTCAAAAAGCTGTGTAAACTGTTAAATGCGCAGTTTGTTTATACAAGAGGAAATTCATCCATCCTTAATATTTTACGGTTACCTATGTACATAAATTCGTTAAACATGAAAAAAAAAGATAAAACGTCATTCTCCCCAATCTATATATACAACCTGCTAAATATATTCTACTATTTGAAATTTGTGCGATTCACTTTTGGCCTTTATTCAATCCTTTCTCAGATACTGTAGATCTATATCTTGCGTGGTGGTACAGAAGTGGCAGTATAGATAGCTATAGTGTAAGTTATTTGAGTAACTTATATTAGCAAATCAATCTCAATATTTAATAATTATTATTATGATAATGTATAGTAATAAAAATAATATAAATAAAAAGCCGTGATGGCCGAATGGTTTGAGAAGTTGTCTGCGACACAAAGATCGCAAGTTCGAATCTCGACTGTACCAATGAGTTTTTTGATCACACCACCAGCTTTACGGTGAAGGAAAACATCGAAAGGAAACCAGCATATGTCTGAGAAGCAATTCAAAGGCGTATGTATAGTCACGTTGGCAACTAAATATATCTCTGGCGGAAAGTGGGTGTGTAGGTACTACCTAAAGACCTCGGCCTACCCCTTCGGGGACCCTTGTGGGAAGGCGTAAGGATATATAAC
>JACCPG010011011.1:0-21905 GCA_016069955.1 Drepana arcuata | reverse complement strand
GTGTGTGTACAATAGTTGTTACGTTGCTTCCGCTTTTGATGACTAATCAACTTTATTGCAATACAGCAAAGTTCAGACATGATTCATCGGTTTAGGTAAGTCCAGATTGTATTTAAGTGTGCATAGGATTAATTTGTTTTATAAGTTTTGAATAGATGGCGCTGATTTGTTTCTGTCAAGTTCTAGATCGCGCTATTGAGTCTCGCATTAGAAATCAGCCTATTGGTATATGGTCACAGGAATTTTATTGATAACCTTTATCATACAGCTTAGGGTCCATTGATTGACATGGATGTTGTTCAACAATTACAATGTATACTTGTTGTTGTTCAAAAGCGTATTCAAGCGGAATTATTGGATCTGGCATATTTCCCCTTTAGCAAAGCGATTTTAATATTTTAGAAGCCAAAATGGTCTAGTTGTTCTGGTAGTTGATAGATCGCAAGTTCGAATCCCGACTGAACTAATAACTTTTTCTGAAGCTTTGAAGTGAACCTTTACGGTGTAGAAATATATCAAGAGGAATATGGATAGTCGTGCTCGAGTAACGGCGATGTACTCGACATCTGTCACGCAACTAAAATGAATGACGAAATGAAAAAAAACTACTAGTAATTACCTGCTGTTTGCATTGGACTCACGTCTTATATATCCTGGACAGCAGCTTTCCTCGATCTGAACCTTATTTGTCTAAAACAAACAAGGCAAAAAGATAATTAACACGAAATCATAGAACTACCTTTTCTTCATCTGCAATGCCTAACTTAAGAACCTTGGTGGCAGTGCTGCACGGTCAAGTCCAATGTCTGAAATAATTCCTCCGAGAAATAAATATTGTTTATAAGTTAATAAATCGTTGTAAATGCAAAAAGTACAACGACAAACTAGTTTAAGTGCTACAGTCGAACCTATCTCTATACCTAGATTCATCAAAATTGGGTCAGGCGTGATAGTGTAGCAGACACATTTTCGCATTTGGCATTTTAGTATCGACTCTGTTACCAAATTTCTAATGGTGACATTTTAGTATCGACTCTGTTACCAAATTTCTAATGGTGACATTTTAGTATCGACTCTGTTACCAAATTTCTAATGGTGACATTTTAGTATCGACTCTGTTACCAAATTTCTAATGGTGACATTTTATTCACTACTTACTATATCCTCAGGCCTTTTACAGGGGTCCCGAAAGGGTAGGCAAAAGTGTATATGCTGCACCCACTTTCCGCCATAGGTGCCTATTTTAGGTGCCAACGTGACAGATGGCGCGTCCATCGCCGTTACTCAAGCATGACTAGACATACGCCTTGGAATTGCTTCTCAGTCGTATGCAGGTTTCCTCTCGATGTTTTTCTTCGCCGTAAAGCTGGTGTGACTAATCACTGTACTTAAGTCAGAAAAACTCATTAGTACAGTCGGGATTCGAACTTGCGGTCTTTATATCGCAGGCAACTACTGGAACCACACGGCCACCACGGCTTCAACGACTATACGCCTTTGAATTTCTTCTCAATAGTATGCAGGTTTCCTCTCGATGTTTTCCTTCGCCGTGAAGCTCGTGGCGTGACTAATCACCTCCTACTATCGTACCCTATAAGGCACCTATAAAGATGTGCTTACCGTGATAGGTACTTGGAAAGTCCTCTTGCCCGTCCTCACTAGTAAACACGAAGGCCTCGTACGGCTACACTGGCCGTGTGCCATGTATGTTTCTCTATATGTCCACGTTTTCATCACGAACGTTGTCACCGGAACACTGTAAGGTCAAATCAAAATCAAATCAAATCAAATCATCTTTATTTTGTGAACATAGGCATTACAGATAGGTATTAAAAAAAACACAACGTGGTCACTATGTCCCGCCTGTAGCCATACAAAATATTTTAAAAGTTCTTACATCGAGAGGAAGCACAAATCAATTATAGCATTACAATCGTATTAAAATAAGAGCCGTGGTGGCCGATTGGTTCGAGCAGTTGCCTGCGACGCAAAGGTCGCAAGTTCGAATCCCGACTGTACCAATGAGTTTTTTCTGAACTTAAGTACAGTGATTAGTCACACCACGAGCTTTACGGTGAAGGAAAACATCGAGAGGAAACCTGCATACGTCTGAGAAGAAATTCAAAGGCGTATGTATAGTCGTGCTTGAGTAGCGGCGATGGACTCGCCATCTTCCACGTTGGCACTTAAAATATAAACATCTCTGGTGGAAAGTGGGTGTGTAGGTACTTCCTATACACGTCTGCCTACCCTTTAGGGAGCCCTTGTGGGAAGGTGTGAGGATATACATACATACATGTTTACATATATATGTATATCTCTATGAATAAAGATCTCTTTTGAATAAAGTTTACAATAATAACACAGGTAAGTGAGACAGTTTAAAAAGGTAGGATATTTACTTACACAACTCTGTGTGTACACACTTGACCGTCGGTACTAGAACTGGTAAATATAACGTATAAATAAACAAGCACACAGAAAAACATTTTCACAGACATTTTGTTGAGACGAAGCGACAGAGTGTCCATCCAACATATGTTTAAGTTATATTTAGAAATTGTTCTGTGATTAATTACTGTCATCCAGGAACTCTTGCATGACATACAGTCGATATCATTATTCTGGAGAGCGAGAGAGATAGGTGTATATATGGATCTTTGATCTGTCTCTTTTATACTATCGGATAGTGGTGGCAATACGCACGCCATAGTAAGAGCGGAGTACAGTGGCATACTGACAGTGGGGTAGAGTCTTAACATGATGTAACTTGCGGTTTTACTCACGTTAAATTTGTTTAAACACTCCTTTGTGTCACATAAATAAATGTTCACCCCTTCCCACTACCCCTAAGGGGTAGAAAGAGGTGTGTACTGACACTATCACTTTTCGCTGGAGATATTTTAGCGTCACGTAACATATGGCGAGTCCATCGCCGTCACGCAAGAATATACATGTTTTTGAATTTCTTCTTAAACGTTCTCAAGAGAAACCTGCACAGGTTTCCTCTCGATACTTTCCTTCACTGAAAAGCTTTTGTAGCAGATATTGGTTGCCACTGCTTTATCAAAATAAAACTGCCTTGCCTAAAACTTGCCTTATCTATCTTGCACCCTTAAGTTTTTTAAGTATCGTAAGGAAATTCTCATTATACACAATTTAATTATGTATACTAAATAAATATACAAAGGGTCCCCGAAGGGGTAGGCAGTTATTAGGCGTATGTAGGCGTTAGGATATATTATTATTATTACTAAATAAAAGATCCAACTCGTTGGTCTGGCAGCCTTTAGCAACCAACAACTAACTTTACCTCCAGCAGCAATTTAAGGTGGTATTATTATATACAGCATTAAAGAAATAAACTAAGACCCTCTTTAAACTAAACTAAATAACACTTGTGCCAACTCGTTGTCCCGCGGGGAGGTGCCAAGAACGCTGGCAGCATTGCCACGCTGTAATATTTCACTAGTTTTATAAATTTTTCAATATGTTTATTAAATACTGCTCATTCAATAAAAAATGTGCTAATATAAGCATTTCAAATACAATGAAATGCTAAAAGAAGCACAATTTTTTTTACAGTATTTCAGTAAATTAAATACATTGTCTCAGAACAAGAAGTTATAGGGTGTTGTAAATATATCCTCATGGCGATACAATAAACCATATAGCTCTTTTGAGAACAAAACAACAACATTATTAAAGGGGGTAATATTCACTCCGAAACATGGTTTTATGGCTTTGTTTCAACTATTAATAACATAAAAATTATAAAAAATCGTATTTAGATTCTTCATGCATACCTGATCGTAACAGCAGATATTATGGGAAAATAATGTAAAAGAATTGTCAACATTAAATGATTTTTTATTTGCTGTAACGGTGTGGTATTTTCCTAGGCAAATTTAAATTAGTAGTTACTTAAGTAACAGGGTAATTTAAGAGGGGTAAACCTGTCCTTAGAAATAGATGCATGTTGGTACACTCTACATTAATATAATTATAATTAATATTAAACGAGTTCTATTGATAACAATAATTCGTCATATCCGCTATGAGCTGGAATGCGAATTGATAAAACTTCATGGCATCATTTGCTGCGTAAGAAACAACAATCAGCCTAAACAATATAAATAATAATAATAATAATATATCCTCACGCCTTCCCACAAGGGTAGGCAGAGATGTATAGGTAATACCCACACACCCACTTTCCGCCAGAGGTATATTAGGTGCCAACGTGGCAGATGGCGAGTCCATCGCAAACAATATAAACATTATATTTATCAATTAATGTAACTAAAGAGAAAGCAGTCTAAGGAAAATGGTGCCATACACCACTCTACACTCTCTGCCTACCCCGTGAGGGATGTATAGTTTAGAGATATGTTTGTTTTTTAGTATAGCGAACTATTATATAAAGACTAGAAACGTTGACAGACTCATCATCTGTCACGTTGATAACTTAAATAACTTAAATATAAAATATTATATAAAATATGTGTATTTTTATAGATGAAGGTACACCTACTAAGTAATTTATCAAATTTTATAATACACACATAAAGAGCCGTGGTGGCTGAGTGGTTCGAGTAGTTGCCCGCATTACAAAGATTGTAAATTCGAATCCCGACAGTGACTAGTCACACCATGAGCTTTACGGTGAAGGAACATCGACAGGAAACGTGCATGCATTTGAAAAGAAATTCAAAGGCTTAAGTAACGGCGATGGACTCGACATCTGTCATGTCAGCACCTAAAATAGATCTTTGGCGGAAAGTGTGTGAATGGATACTACCAACACACTTCTGCCACCCCTCCAGGAACACTGGTAGGAGGCGTTAAGATTTTTGTTAATATTATAATATAAGAAAAATTAAAACGCCGACTCATAAATGTTATGTTAGCTTATATAAGCAATGCTCTAAAAATATCCATACAAGATAAACGTTTTGTAGCAAGCAGGTTAGTGCCAGGTTGCACTAATTATAAATAAAAATCAATGGTTTGCATGTTTGGTGGGGTGTTGTGAGGACACGGGTTGCAAAGAAAAAAGAAAGAAACCGATTGCAATGGAATTCTATGGATATTTAATGGATAGAGTGGGTGTGTGGAATTCGTATGGAGTTTTTAAAAAGAAAATAATAATATATATGTTACTACGGAAAATAATTATTAAATTGACCTTGGTTACATTTTATAATATCAATTGATATCGTTGTTAATAGCCGTGGTCTCTATTTTTATCAGCCCGCTAAATTATAAGGAAAACGCAATGATTGCCTTATTTAAAACATGCATGGCTGCTAATATCCTTACTAATATTATAAATGTGAATGTAAGTTTGTTTGTTACGCTTTCACGTAAAAACTACTTAACCGATCATCATGAAACTTTGTACACATATTCTTGGAGGTATTAGAAGTATAGGATATTTTTTATTAAAAAAATAAACATTGATACTACAGATAAAAAAAGCTGTTTTGCTGAAAACTTCACGCGGGCGAAGCCCGTTATACGAATAAATGAAAACGTTTGTGAGTGTGTTACTCAACGCACGACAGAACGGCTGAACGGAATTGAATGAAATTTGGCACAGAGATAGACCATTAGCTGGGTTAACATATAGTATATGTTTTGTTCAATATACCAGTGAAACATTATATCGATATTCTTGATATCTTCCATGACTCATTAAAAATCTCTGTGTAACTCAACACAACACAAATGACAACTCTTCATAAGTTTTTTTCTACTTTATAAGTTATATATATATTCTATTGTTATTACAATTCATATTTGATATATATTATTATAATACTTTGTGGCATTAGCGGTTGAAACTCTGGGGCCTTGGGGTCCTGAAGCTCACCGTCTTTTTAAAGAGGTCTCGCGCCGTCTTGTCGAGACCTCTCGTGACAGGCGGGCTGGATCATATCTCGCTCAGAGAATCAGCATTGCTATCCAGCGTGGCAATGCTGCTAGTCTTCTTGGCACGTTGCCTCGGGATACCGATTTGGGAGTGAAAAATGTGAATGTAAGTTTGTTTGTTACGCTTTCACGCAAAAACTACTTAACCAATCATCGTAAAACTTTGTACACATATTCTTGGAGGTATAAGAAGTAACATAGGATACATAGGAGAAATTTTTTTTTATTGAAAAAACAAAAAAAAAAATTGTTGTATAAAAAAAATGTAGTTATAACCGTGTGAAACCGCGATACTTACTAATATTTGATACTTACTTGTACCTAATACTTATTGATAATGTTACAATAAAGTTGCGGATTTTCCTATAAGTTTTTGTATATAATGATAAAATCCTTTTATATGTATACTGATATTAACATTTAGTATATTTTAATAATGGTGTTCCATTAATTAGTCGTCAGTTAGAAATGTTTTCGTTAAGTGCGTTTGTGTTAATATTCTTAGTGCTTATTAAATATAATGGCTCAGCCCTTAAATTAGGTGAATCAGGCGTTTGTGAAGTACCAGAAGATGATAGGTAAACTTATTCTTAGCTTTAATTAGATTTCATTTCTATTTTTTTGACTGAAATAATATTACTATTCAATTCAATAATATTACAATTAAAAGAAATAAGATAATATTAATAGGATAATGAAATGATTAAATAAGATAATGTTAATAATGAATAATGAAATGATAAAATTTTGAAATCAAACTTTATGCGAATTATATAATATTTGTGAATATTGTTAATTGTTATCTATGTAAGTATGTTAGAGGTATGTAAGTCTAGAGAGAACTGGCGCTCTATACTCTCTGCCTACCCCGTTAGGGACTCGGCGTGATGATATGTATGTATGTTATCTATACTAATATTACAAAGAGGAAAGATTTGTATGTTAGTATGTTCGTATTGAATAGGTTCCGAAACTACTGGACCGATTTGAAAAATTATTTCACCATTGGAAAGCTACATTCACATATTCATTCAGTGACATAGGCTAAATTTTCTTAAAAAAAAAAGATATTATGTCTACTCGTGCGATGCCGGGACGGACAAAAGAACGCTAGTTATCTATAAAGATACTTCACCTACAAGAATTAAGTGTTCTAAGGAACAGACGATAATTTGATACTAATTGTAATTAGTTTTTACAGGAGTCGAAAAGGAAGCAGTGCTGAGGTGAATATATACATACATACATATTTATATGGATAGATATAGCTTGACAATATAAATACATTTCATCATACCAAGTCTCTCTCGAGTTAGGTTTTTTTTTTTTCAATAAGAGTGGAAAACAAGCATACGGCCCACGCGATGGGAAACGGCTACCGCAGCCCATTTACGCTCACGGTACCGAAGTATCACTTGCGCGTTGCCACTCTGTGTTCGGAGAGTTATAGTGTGTTGGCAGCATAATGGGTTTAATCCCTCTGCTTCCAACACATTGTAACAATCCTCCCCCCTCACCAAGAAGCTCATTACTGGAAACCTTATTCACCACGTGTTATTTGGCTACGGCCTTCTATAAGGTGGAGGTCCTGCTCCAGTCGGGCAGCTCTAAATATGCCCTACCTCTCTTGTGGTTCTCTGGAGAGAACTGGCACTCTACTCTTCCTATTAACCCCCTGAGAGATTTGGCGTTTTAATTTGTATGGATTTATGCTTCTATCGTGCGATTCAGTTATTAATCATCATGATTAATATCATCGTTATCACAAGCAATGGTTCGTTTCAGATTCTTGTAAAATGCTGCGAAGATTGGATAAAGGTAAATGACATTTGCAAGCCATTGTGCGAGGGTGGCTGTCATGGCATCGAGTGCAGTGTTGAGTGTGTTTGTAAAAAGGGCTTTCAAAGATCGAACTCAACTAAAGACGGCTGTGTGCCCATAATCTGCGACACCCCGTGTACAAATGGCATATGCACAGGTCCGGACAAGTGCGAATGTAATCAGGGATACCAAATGGTTAAAAACATTTGCGTTCCACGTTGTAACTACGTATGTTTGCATGGGTTCTGCTCGGCGCCCAACACTTGCACGTGCAATAAGGGCTATCGCACTAATACACTAAACAAATATACGAAGTGTGAGCCAATATGCAACACGCCGTGTGTAAACGCCACTTGCACTGCGCCAGATGTGTGTACTTGTGAAGCTGGGTTTGAAAAGGTTGATCAATGGTCATGTAAGCCTTCTTGTGGGGAGTGCGAACACGGCTATTGTGATGGACCTGACTTATGCAGATGTCATACAGGGTATTCATCCACAACAGATAATTCACTGTGTAAACCGGATTGCAATACAGATTGTATAAATGGAAACTGTTTATTTCCTAATATCTGTACATGCGATGCTGGCTATTCCAAGAAAGGTACAGATGCTCAGTGCACACCGGACTGTGTCGAAGGTTGCGACAACGGAACATGCACTTCTCCTAATATCTGTACATGCGATGCTGGCTATTCCAAGAAAGGTACAGATGCTCAGTGCACACCGGACTGTGTCGAAGGCTGCGACAACGGGACATGCACTTCTCCTAATATCTGTACATGCGATGCTGGCTATTCCAAGAAAGGTACAGATGCTCAGTGTACACCGGACTGTGTCGATGGCTGCGACAACGGGACATGCACTTCTCCTAATATCTGTACATGCGATGCTGGCTATTCCAAGAAAGGTACAGATGCTCAGTGAACACCGGACTGTGTCGATGGCTGCGACAACGGGACATGCACTTCTCCTAATATCTGTACATGCGATGCTGGCTATTCCAAGAAAGGTACAGATCGGTCAGTACCGGACTGTGTCGATGGCTGCGACAACGGGACATGCACTTCTCCTAATATCTGTACATGCGATGCTGGCTATTCCAAGAAAGGTACAGATGGTCAGTGCACACCGGACTGTGTCGATGGCTGCGACAACGGGACATGCACTTCTCCTAATATCTGTGCATGCGATGCTGGCTATTCCAAGAAAGGTACAGATGCTCAGTGCACACCGGACTGTGTCGATGGCTGCGACAACGGGACATGCACTTCTCCTAATATCTGTACATGCGATGCTGGCTATTCCAAGAAAGGTACAGATGGTCAGTGCACACCGAACTGTGTCGATGGCTGCGACAACGGGACATGCACTTCTCCTAATATCTGTACATGCGATGCTGGCTATTCCAAGAAAGGTACAGATGCTCAGTGCACACCGGAATGTGTCGAAGGCTGCGACAACGGAACATGCACTTTTCCTAATATCTGTACATGCGATGCTGGCTATTCCAAGAAAGGCGCTGGTGATGCTCAGTACACCGGACTGTGTCGATGGCTGCGACCAACGGGACATGCACTTCTCCTCTAATATCTGTACATGCGATGCTGGCTATTCCAAGAAAGGTACAGATGGCTCGGCGCACACCGAAACTGTGTCGATGGCTGCGAACGGGACATGCAATTTCTCCTAATATCTGGTATTACGCGATGCTGGCTATTCCAAGAAAGGTACGATGCTCAGTGCACACCGGACTGTGTCAATGGTTGCGACAAAGCGGACATGCACTTCCTAATATCTGTACATGCGATGCCATTTATTCAAGAAAGGTACAGATGGTCAGCGCACCGGACTGTGTCGATGGCTGCGACAACGGGACATGCACTTCTCCTAATATCTGTACATGCGATGCTGGCTATTCCAAGAAAGGTACAGATGCTCAGTGTACACCGGACTGTGTCGAGGGCTGCGACAACGGGACATGCACTTCTCCTAATATCTGTACATGCGATGCTGGCTATTCCAAGAAAGGTACAGATGCTCAGTGCACACCGGACTGTGTCGATGGCTGCGACAACGGGACATGCACTTCTCCTAATATCTGTACATGCGATGCTGGCTATTCCAAGAAAGGTACAGATGCTCAGTGCACACCGGACTGTGTCGTTGGCTGCGACAACGGGACATGCACTTCTCCTAATATCTGTACATGCGATGCTGGCTATTCCAAGAAAGGTACAGATGCTCAGTGCACACCGGAATGTGTCGAAGGCTGCGACAACGGAACATGCACTTTTCCTAATATCTGTACATGCGATGCTGGCTATTCCAAGAAAGGTACAGATGCTCAGTGTACACCGGACTGTGTCGATGGCTGCGACAACGGGACATGCACTTCTCCTAATATCTGTACATGCGATGCTGGCTATTCCAAGAAAGGTACAGATGCTCAGTGCACACCGGACTGTGTCGATGGCTGCGACAACGGGACATGCACTTCTCCTTATATCTGTACATGTGATGCTGGCTATTCCAAGAAAGGTACAGATGCTCAGTGCACACCGGACTGTGTCGATGGCTGCGACAACGGGACATGCACTTCTCCTAATATCTGTACATGCGATGCTGGCTATTCCAAGAAAGGTACAGATGGTCAGTGCACACCGGACTGTGTCGATGGCTGCGACAACGGGACATGCACTTCTCCTAATATCTGTACATGCGACGCTGGCTATTCCAAGAAAGGTACAGATGGTCAGTGCACACCGGACTGTGTCGATGGCTGCGACAACGGAACATGCACTTCTCCTAATATCTGTACATGCGATGCTGGCGCTATTCAAGAAGGTGCAGATGCTCGAGTGCGCACCGAATGTGTCGATGGCTGCGACAACCCAGACATGCACTTCTCCTAATATCTGTACAGCCGTGCTGGCTATTCCAAGAAGGTACAGATGCTCAGTGCACACCGGACTGTGTCGATGGCTGCGACAACGGGACATGCACTTCTCTAATATCTGTACATGCGATGCTGGCTATTCCAAGAAGGTACAGATTAACCAGTGCACCGGACTGTGTCGATGGCTGCGACAACGGGACATGCACTTCTCTAATATCTGTACATGCGATGCGTATTCCAGAAAGGTACAGATGCTCGAGGTGCACACCGGACTGTGTCGATGGCTGCGACAACCCGGGACGCCGCACTTCTCCTTATATCTGTACATGTGATGCTGGCTATTCAAGAAAGGTACAGATGCTCAGTTACGCACCGGACTGTCGATGGCTGCGACAGCAGGACATGCACTTCTCTAATATCTGTACATGCGATGCTGGCTATTCCAAGAAAGGTACAGATGCTCAGTGCACACCGGACTGTGTCGATGGCTGCGACAACGGGACATGCACTTCTCCTTATATCTGTACATGTGATGCTGGCTATTCCAAGAAAGGTACAGATGCTCAGTGCACACCGGACTGTGTCGATGGCTGCGACAACGGGACATGCACTTCTCCTAATATCTGTACATGCGATGCTGGCTATTCCAAGAAAGGTACAGACGCTCAGTGCACACCGGACTGTGTCGAGGGCTGCGACAACGGAACATGCACTTCTCCTAATATCTGTACATGCGATGCTGGCTATTCCAAGAAAGGTACAGACGCTCAGTGCACACCGGACTGTGTCGAGGGCTGCGACAACGGGACATGCACTTCTCCTAATATCTGTACATGCGATGCTGGCTATTCCAAGAAAAGTACAGATGCTCAGTGCACACCGGACTGTGTCGATGGCTGCGACAACGGGACATGCACTTCTCTAATATCTGTACATGCGATGCTGGCTATTCCAAGAAGGTACAGATTCTCCCGGTGCACCGGACTGTGTCGATGGCTGCGACAACGGGACATGCACTTCTCTAATATCTGTACATGCGATGCTGGCTATTCCAAAGAAAGGTACAGATGCTCCAGTGCACCACCGGACTGTGTCGATGGCTGGAAACAACGGGACATGCACTTCATCCCCAATATCTGTACGTACGATGCTGGCTATTCCAAAAGAAGGTACGAACGCTCAGTGCACACCGGACTGTGTCGATGGCTGCGACAACGGGACATGCACTTCTCCTAATATCTGTACATGCGATGCTGGCTATTCCAAGAAAGGTACAGATGCTCAGTGCACACCGGAATGTGTCGATGGCTGCGACAACGGGACATGCACTTCTCCTAATATCTGTACATGCGATGCTGGCTATTCCAAGACCGAAAGTGACAAATGCTCAAAAATGTAAGTTTTAGTGTCAATAGTGTATTATGGAATTGTAATTACTTCATCACAAATTTAAGAGCGGGGCTCTTGTCAGCGTCTCTGATGCAGTCCCTTCCATTTGCTTCTGTCCAGCGCAACCTCTTTGACCTCCCTATACGTCATGAGAGACTGTTTCTTTGATCTGACATATGTATGTTAGTCTTGGTCTTCCTTACTTACGTCAGATATTTAGTATGCTGGTAGTGGCACATAGTGTGCTAAGATCATAAATTATAAATAAATAAAATAAGGCTGCTTCAAATAATGTTCAATATGTAGTCTTTTTTCATTTCGTGCACTTCCACTAAGTAATTTTGTAATTCGAGCATTTAGGAGTAAGAATGGTGACGACATTAAAATACCATTTTATCTTTGTTTTTTAGGGAACCGTGCGAAGGTTGCGCTGGAGAATGCGAGAATTATATTTGTCACTGCGGCGATGGCAGACCATGTTTGGACAGTCAGACAGCGACTGGGTACGTATTTATGCCAATATGTGCAATGATGTGAAACTAACCTCATTGAATATGTGTTAAATTTAATTATTAAAATCAAAATATTTTTATAGCCGTGGTGGCCGAGTGGTTCGAGCAGTTGCCTGCGACACAAAGATCGCAAGTTCGAATCCCGACTGTACCAATGAGTTTTTTCTGAACTTACTTACAGTGATTAGTCACACCACGAGCTTTACGGTGAAGGAAAACATCGTGAGGAAACCTGCATACGTCTGAGAAGAAATTCAAAAGCGTATGTATAGTCGTGCTTGAATAACGGCGATGGACTCGCCATCTGTCACGTTGGCACCTAATATACCTCTGGCGGAAAGGGGGTGTGTGGGTATTACCTATACACCTCTGCCTACCACTTCGGGGATCCTTGTGGGAAGGAGTGAGGATATTATTATTATATTATTATATATATAAAATATTTTATTTACCTTAAAGGACATAGGGAACACTTATTGAACGTCACACACGTAGTAAAAACTAAAGTTACTACCGTTTACAAGTAAAAAAAAATACCTGCCAGGAGAAGAAACGGCGAAGCAAACTTTTCTTTTTTAATATTTGTTCCCTTTTACGTAGGGGTAGAAAAGATTAACCTTACTGCTTACATATTAACTCTGTACAAGAGGAACATGTTCATTGCCATGCACGGACAATGAATGATATTGTTTGACAATGAATGACGATGACATGAATATGATATTGTTTTTTTTAATTAATTTACTATTAATGATTTTCTCACGCCTTCCCACAAGGGTCACCGAAGGGGTAGGCAGAGGTGTATGGGTAATACCCACACACACACTTTCCGCCAGAGGTATATTAGGTGCCAACGTGACAGATGGCGAGTCCATCGCCGTTACTCAAGCACAACTATACATACGCCTTTGAATTTCTTCTCAGACGTATGCAGGTTTCCTCACGATGTTTTTCTTCACCGTAAAGCTCGTGGTATGACTAATCACTGTACTGAAGTTCAGTAAAACTCATTGGTACAGTCGAGATTCGAACTTGCGATCTTTGTGTCGCAGGCAACTGCTCGAACCAATCGGCCACCACGGCTCTCACTTTAAGTCTACAAAATGTAATTCAATTATTTTCGGAGGTAACTTATTAAAAAAATATACTTTGCCCGACAAATGAGATGCTAGTTTTGTGAAATCTAGCTGTAGGTATATCACTATAAAGCTTACCTTAGTCAGACAAATTTTATAATTGTTCAAACCCGTATATTGCTTCTGAGATAATCGCGGGCAAACATACGAACAACCCTCCCGCTCCTTTGAATTAAAACTTTCAAAATTATACGAAGGAACTCTGTACCAGGCGCGTGTAATGTACGGAAAACTAAAAAATAAACATTTCTAAATTTTCTAGAGAATTCGTATTCAGTCGCACACTTCTGGCAATCGTGGCGTGCGTAGTTGGTGTGTGTCTTATATGGCAAGCTAGTATGTTGTATCAGCATTGCAAGCGGCGTCAAGGTTAGTATATTCACTATATTTTTTTTACACTATATTTTCACAAAAAGAGTCGTGTTGGACGAGTGGTTCGAGCAGTTGCCAGCGACGCAAAGTTCGCATGTTCGAATCCCGACTGTACCAATGAGTTTTTCTGAACTTAAGTACAGTGATTATACACACCACGAGCTTTACGGTGAAGGAAAACATCGAGAGGAAACCTGCATACGTCTGAGCCTACACCTCTGCCTACCCCTTCGGGGACCCTTGTGGGAAGGCGTGAGGATATATTTATTATTATTTTTATATGACATTAAACGTGGTGGCCGACTGGTTCGAGACCACGAGGCACCTAAAATATACTAACTATATACCTTTGCCTACTCCTTAGGCAACCCTCGTGGGAAGGCGTGGGGATATATTAGCTGAGCCCCGCGGTTTCACACGCGTAAAATTTTACATATATTATTTTTCTGGTTAAAATATATTCTGTTAACAAGTTTAATAATCTATCTGTGGCAAATGTCATCTATTTTCGTCAAGCTGTACTGGTATGATTGAGTAACAACATCCATATATCCTCTAATACTAGTAGAATTCTGTTCAGGTCGGTATGCGGGTGGTGCAAGTGTCCATAGACAACGGTAACCGCTTTACATCAGGCCGCATGGGAAGCAAGACCATAGTGGTGTTAATATAAGCGCTTGTGAGTTTAATTTTTTTTTTCCAGTGAGCTGGGATGTCCCATCCTGCAACGTACCTTAGCTGTAATGGCGATGCATTTCCTTGATGTTTATGGTACAGGGCCCCACTATTCACCTGCACCTAATCATGGTGGACTTATAGCCCCAAGACTGTGTGATTCACCACTTTATGCGGAAAAGTGAAGCCATATGAAATCTTAGCGTCAGTGCGAAGCTACAACAGAGGGTGGTTTAATAACTAGGATATGAAAAAAGCCCATAGAACCAAGTATCGGAGTGAATATAAATCTCTTAAAAACATTTTTAATTTGTAATCTGCAATTTTTATTATTTCACCGGGTTGACGCGTTCACCGGTCACAGGCGAGACCAAAGCCAGGCACTTTTAAGGTGCTAAATTGACACTTACCTGTGGCACCCTCTGTGGGGCTTGGACCTCGGGTTAGGGCGTTGCTTATTCGCGAGCTGGGGAATTGGAATGGGGACTGGGTGATTTGTCTTTATTAATTTTAGTGTTGGCTAGTGGACTAGTTAGTTTAGTTAGTAGGTGTGTTTGTGTCGAGCCTGGCCGGCGAGGTCGGAGTATCGGTCAGTTGTATAAAGTGCTAGCAAAGGTACTTGTAGGACGTTTGAGAAGAAATTCAAACACGTATATGTAGTCGGGCTGGTCCTTGAGAAACGATAAACTAAATAATGAGAAAAAATAGTACAGCATGGAGTTCTTCAAGAAGGGTGTGAAAAAGATTCCTGCAGGGTCGGCAACGCGCGAGTGATACCCCTGGTGTTGCAAGCGTCCATAGGCGGCGGTAACCGCTTACCATCAAGCGGACCGCATGCTTGCTTGCCACCCAAATATATGGCCTTTTTTATATACTTTACATACATATAAAATTTATTATATTATTTACTATGTCTGTAGTTTTGTGTCTTCTTTTACCTATACACATTTGAATGTTGCAAGTTTACGAAATAATAAAGAAATATCGCGAGGAGTAATGCTGCCTGGCTACCTAGGCTAGAGCCCCTGGATACCAGCTAGGGCCTTTTGACGCGGGCGCTTTTTCCAGAAACGCGCTGCTAGGGTTGTCGAAGGTCCCATACTCACAAGCGGCTTGGAACCACTAAGGAGAGACTACCTGTATGTTTTCTACTGCTTGCATAACGAAGTGTGCAACATAATGAATACGCGCCTCTTGCCATCGACGGGGAATACATCCCCATATGGCTATGGCTATGGCCACATGGCTACGGATTGAGCTCTCCGTTGAGGTTAACCCTAGAGAGCACAGCATGGAGTTCTTCAAGAAGGGTGTTAAGATATGCGAAGAAATAATTTTAATATGTTTTTTTCCCTCACTTCTTTGCAGTTGTGCAATTCAGAGTGTTATTTCGAGTTTTTTGTTTTGAGAAAGTTAGAAGACTGTCTTTTTCTAGTATTTTTTTATTATATAACATAGTTTAATAATCATCTCCATTATAGAAGTTAAGTGTTGAGGCGTAATTGGTTGGCACAGCTGACCTCCTCAATCGCTTGATGCACATCGCTCGTCCTTTCACGCTAGTATCTTTTCTATAGCCCACGTTACACACACAGAAATTGGGTCCAGAGCAGACTCCATTGGGACAGCCGGCGGGGCAGCTGGGGATGCACCTGGACCAAACGGAGTAACATATTAATCTACATGTATTGATGTTGAGCCAATTAGTAATTTAATTATAATATATATATATATATATATATATATATACATATAAATAGAGTAATAATAAATATAAACTAACTATAAATAGAATAAATGACGCAAATCTGTGTCGCGCGGAAGGGTGCCAAGAAGACTAGGCAAGGCATTGCCACGTTGCATGGCAATGCTGATTCGCTGAGCGAAATATTCGCCAGCCCTCTTGTCAGGGGAGGCCTCAAAGAGTTTCCTCGAGACATCCTTATAAAAATGAAGAGCATATCTATGCTCATCTAGATAGATGTGTATTGGGATATTGGAGGTCCATCAAAATTTCATAGCCACGAATATACATATATCTTTAAATTTCTTCCCAAGCGTATGCAGGTTTTAGGTGTTCACTTTACTGAGTTGGTACGGTACGTACTTGCGATCATTGCACTCTACTTGTTTCACTCGGACATCACGCTTTAAAGTTACTTCATCCTTAATATAATCAGGCCGAATTCCTCACGCGGTAGGCGAAGAGTTATTCTCTCTAGACTTACATTCCCCTGTCGCTTCATCCATATTAATCAATCGTTGCATACATGCTCTTCAGTTAGAGATATGTATAATAAATATTTATTATGTGCGTGCACATATATTATATGTACTCATTTATGTCAATATTTCCCCGTCTTTTTATCCCCTCTATTAGCCTGCCATATCTTTCTCTGCATCACCCAAAGGTTGACTGGTAGAGAATGCCTACGGCATTAAGTCCGCCTGTGTAAATTATTTTGCAGGAAGTTTTTAAATAAATAAATAAATAAATAATGTCGCTATTACAGAATAGCTTACCTGGTCCCCGTAGGGTCTGTAGTGTCAAAGACATATCCAGGGTTACATGAGCATCTGTTGCCTTGCACACACACTCCATTGATGCAAGGCTGGGAGCACCCCAGTTCTTCATTATTTGATGGTTGGTTAAGATTAGGATAAAGGCTGTATGATCCTTGATTGGACACCAGACTTCCAGACGAAGGATTGTTTGGTTGATTCGGGTAGTAAGGGTAGTAGTTGGGTTCATTCGGCGAGTGGTAGGAGTTCTGGTCAGTCGGATAGGGGTAGTATGAGACGTGACCTGAATTAGCATTATTGAAGCCTTGATTTGGAGAGTTTGGATGTTGTCCCGGGTAGTTGGAACCATTAGGGGAGTTGTCTGAGTTCTGGTTTGAGGGGTAGGGGTAGTAAGAATGACCTGAATTAGGATTAATATTGCCCTGGTTCGATGAGTCATTGCTCGGTCTTTGACCAATGGGAAAATTTGGATTATATCCTTGATTTATGTTGGGATTATTTGGATTTTGGGTAGGGTAGTTGCGACCATAATTGAAGTTGTCAGAGTTCTGGTTAGATGGGTAGGGGTAGTTAGACCCATGACCTGAATTAGGATTATTATTGCCCTGGTTTGATGAGCCATTGATTGGTCTTTGACCAATGGGATAATTTGGATTATATCCCTGATTTATGTTGGGATTATTAGGATCTTGGGTTGGGTAGTTGGGACCATAATTGGAGTTGTCCGAGTTCTGGTTAGATGGGTAGGGGTAGTAAGACCCATGACCTGAATTAGGATTATTATTGCCCTGGCTTGACGAGCCATTGATCGGTCTTTGAGCATTGGGATAATTTGGATTATAACCTTGATTTATGTTGAGATTATTTGAGTCTTGGGAAGAGTGGTTGGGGCCATACATAGAGTGGTAAGAATTCTGGTTTGATGGGTAAGGGTAGCTGGGTACATGACTAGAATTAACATTGAAAACACCCTGATTCGACGAGTTATTGATAGGTGCTTGATCAGTGGGATAGTTTGTATATCCTGGGTTTGAATTGGAATAATTGGGTCGAGGACTAGGAGGGTAGTTGCTGTTTTGACCTTGGTAAGGAATTTGTCCATTGGAATCCCGACTCGGGTATGGGTTATGGCGATCCCCTTGATTGTAGTAGTACGGATTGTTGGAGCCGATAGGCTGTCCTTGGGGATGAGGGTAGTTGGTACTCGAACTTCCATTGAGATGTGCTTGTACTACCCCACCTTGCAAATTTCCAGGGTATTTACAGACATCTGGAGAAATGCATTGGCCGTCTGGGCCGCAAGCTCTGGAAATGGGGGAAATGTAATGGCATCTAGTTATGTATATATTTTCAAGCATTTCCACTTGCGTAAATGACACAAGTGGAGTTTAGATTTAACACATTATTCTTAGAGAGATATAGTTGCCTAGGTGAGAGATGACGAGCTTGTCGCGTGGTGGCCGAGTGGTTCGAGCAGTTGCCTGCGACGCAAAGGTCGCAAGTTCGAATCCCGACTGTACCAATGAGTTTTTTCGGAACTTAAGTACAGTGATTAGTCACACCACGAGCTTTACGGTGAAGGAAAACATCGAGAGGAAACCTGCATATGTCTGAGAAGTAATTCAAAGGCGTATGTAAAGTCGTGCTTGAGTAACGGCGATGGACTCGCCATCTGTCACGTTGGCACCTAATATACCTCTGGCGGAAAGTGGGTGTGTGGGTATTACCTATACACCTCTGCCTACCCCTTCGGGGACCCTTGTGGGAAGGCGTGAGGATATATATATATATAAGTTCTGAAAAACCTCTGTGTCAAGCTTGCGGCACTTCTTGTTTGTGTGTCAGCAGCGAATTAAATATATTACAACAAACTATGCCTAGCGGTTTCACCAGTGTATTATTTGACAGCAAACATTTTAACAAACGATTTTAAATAGT
Source organism: Drepana arcuata (assembly GCA_016069955.1). Taxonomy (NCBI): domain Eukaryota; kingdom Metazoa; phylum Arthropoda; class Insecta; order Lepidoptera; family Drepanidae; genus Drepana; species Drepana arcuata. The sequence goes on along the minus strand of JACCPG010011011.1, from coordinate 2,709 downwards.
TGGGGCCCCAGGGCCTTTGGTTACCTAGCTACGCCACTGTTTCTTCATTACCGTTCCTCTTGAGCTCGGTACAACTTACCGAGAGCATTGAGGTACGCATTGATCTTGTTTCTTCTCGTATCCCGGTCGGCAGCGACACTCGTTGGGAGTCACGCAGTCTCCATTCGTGCAAGCCCCACAGTCCAGTTTGCATGATCCTTCCGGCGTCGACCGGTATCCTTGTCTGCATTGACAGACGTTGGGTGCGGTGCAGTTACCTTGGGATTAGAGCAATGTGAATTAAGAAATAATTAAGGCAAATAGCAGTATTTACATAACAACCTAGTCCCAAACTAAGCAAAGCTTGTACTATGTAAACTCGAACCCGCGACCTTAAGCTTCGCAGTCAGTAGCTCTGACCGCTAGACCTGAAGGCGAAACCAGGATACGTTTGAGAAGAAAAACAAAAACGTATGTATAGTTGTGCTTGACTCGCCATATATCTCCGGCGGGAATATGGTGTGGTTACACCTCTGCCGACCCCTTCAATTTTAGTGGGAATGTGTGGAGATATATACAATTTTGTTTTAATCTCAAATACCATTTTGGCTTACCTAAACCTCCGCAATTCTCGATGCACTTCGGGGAACAATATCTACTGTCTGAATCGAGTTCGTATCCATCATTACAGATGCACTCTCCCCCAGCACACTGGCCATTCTGACACCCAATAGGACAGGTGGGGACGCAGATTCCTGCTCGGTTCTTGACATGGTCGGGGAAGCAGGTGCAAATGTTAGGGGCAGAACACAGAGCGTTGATGCACCCCTCCGTGCATACTGGGTCGCAAATTCTGTAGTTGTATATATTTTTTATGTAGCCTTTGCAACAGGTGCGTATTCTGCTGAGCTCCGGACGAGACTGAAAAAAGTAATAAGTTCCTTTGATTAATTACAAAAACATTTTGCACAATAACTGTTAAATATTGGATATCTAGAGAGAACTGGCGCTGTACTTCATACTTATGCCTGCCTTAAATTTTACCCTTTGTCAACATCTCACCCCATGAGGATTTGGTGTGGTTTCATTCATGTATATTTGTATAAAAAAATATTGGTACATTTTGAATCCTTAATACTTTTTCAAGTGGGAGATGGCGAGTCGATCGTAAAATATAAATTAAAGGATGTACTTTCTTTAATGACTTTGTAGTAACGCCCAATGCATAGGCCAGTATTGAAGAACGACACGAAGGATGCAAGAAAATGTGGCAAAGAGTAGTTTCTTCCTACGATGTGTACGCGTGTTGATATTGTGTATGTGAGGTTATGGATATGTGATAAATGAATATTCAATAAATACCCCATTTCCTGTTGGCACATGAGTAGGGTTGTGTACTAAAGACGCGGTCCTGAAAATAAAAATCTTACTTTACATATAATTATACTTGTTCAATGTAAGCAAGGGTATAGTTACACACATTTCGTCGTTGATTATTAAAACCGTGGTGGCCGAGTGGTTCGAGCAGCCACAGTCAGGATTCGAACTTTGAATCTTTGTATTGCAGACTACCACTCGAACCACTCGGCCGTGCTTTGAAAACGGCGATGTCTGTCATGTCCATCTGTCACGTAGACACCTTAAATTTATCTCTAGAGAAAAATTGGTTAAGTTATCTTTTTAGTTTATCCTGTTAATAATACAAATGATTACTAAAGGGTTATTTATAACGATCAGACACTCAAGAACAGGAACGTCAAGAGTACTCGAAACCGGCGAGTATGTATGAAGAGCCTGTTGATTGTGAACGAAACGAAAGCGGTATGTAAGTCTATGGGGAACTGGAACTCTACTCTCTCTGCCTAGCCCGTGTGATACCTGCCTGCCTGCTAGGCGTTATGATATGTATAGTGTTGGTAAACATACTTACGGAACTTCGATATAGCAGACTCCAATTTCATTTTCCATTGAACCTGTATTCGCGTTGTAGCCATACTGCGTGTGGTTGGCACTGTGCGTCGAGTTCCCGAAGAATCTATACAAATAAATAAAATAATAGTTTAAAAAAACTAAAAAAATACACTTTTTATAGAATATCCAACTCAAAAATAGAAAATGATTATTTTAGCGATTATTTTAACGATTATTACGTAGCGTATTATCAAGTTTATCTTTCGAATCAGCATCAGCACCTTTGCTTAGCAGTGCAAAAATGAATATAAAAAAAATCGCTGATCCTGATTATCCTAGTAAGGATAAAGGGTCAAAATGTTGAATTGTCATCGGTCCTACGTATATATATACATACTTATAAAATACTTATAAAATACATACTTATAAATATATATACTTATAAAAGTATGCCAAATTTCGAGTTAATCCGACGTTTTGAAGGGGGTTCAAATCATGTTCAAAGATTCCGTTACGTACTAACATACAAACATACTAACATACATACGTCTCAAGCTAATAAAAGCGTATTAATAAAATTGGAGTGTCTGTTTATAATATTAAAATAACAGCTTTTTACTACAAGCATATGTATATGAATATATCGTCTGTCTGGATGGTTGTCTAGTCTAGTGTTTAGTATATGTACCGTATACTCACCACTAGACCAAACGGCCATCAACAGTCCAGCCCAGCTCCCTTGCTCGCTATCCAGCAACACCCTAAGCCGAGGTTCGTACCCCACAGGGGGTGCCCTTAGCTGTGTTGCTGAGTACTAAA